>JACXGJ010003071.1:0-57728 GCA_016801105.1 Esox niger
TGGGGGGGGGGGGGGGGGGGGGGGGGCAAAATGGACACAGGTGAAACAGACATGGAGGAAGGAGGAAGATTTAAACAAAAATGTCAGTGCCTTTACACCATTTTGTATGTACTTAAAAAACGATATTCGTTCACTGTTGAACTGCATCCTGTTTTTCAGGAGTTGTTTTGACAGGTTTCATTAGAACAATTGTATAGTCATTACTTGACAAGGTGACTATGACTGAAACCACATTAATAGAAATGACCTTGTAGCAATTAGGTTAACTGCCTTGCTCAGGGACAGAACAACATCGTTTTTCACCTTGCCGGTTCTGGGATTAGCACGTGCAACTTTTCGGGTACTTGTCAGCTCTAACCGCTAGCTCTCCTGTTGCCCAACAACTCACCACTTCGCCCTGAGAGTACCTCTGCAGGTGAAAGATGAGATGGCATTTTCAGTTCTATACAGGGACTGGAAATTTGACTTCCTAATACTTATCAGCCTGGTTCGCAATCACAGCTCTGTTATTGATAAGAGGGACCTTGCCTAGGGATGGGTCTGAACCAGGTACAATTTAAATAGGATCAAAACGCCGGAGGTAGAAGTTGCCCTTCACCACTGGTCTTGGATCGGATTATCCGAGCCTGAACCATGACCTTCCTCATTTGAGGATATAAACCAGATCCTGTCTCAGTTGTTAAGAGAACGTTTGAAAGAATATTCTCCTCAAAGTCATCTGTCTCCATTGCCAATGACTGTCGGTGGAGCAGGCAACTGCGGAATAGTGTGCAGAGGTGCGAACGCAAATAGGCCCACGCGCACAGCCCTCACATCGACGTATTGACCGTAGCAGATGGGCATCAATCAATCTTATCTCTGCTCCACACCTTCTCCCTCACACATCCAAAAATGGCACTCTGCTGGGAGGGCTAAGCACGCCATATTATCGCCAAAGACCTTGAGCGCATTTCATACTTGGTACGTGTGTGTTTTTGTGTGTGTAAGTGTGTCTAAGTGTCTGTGAAAGTGTGAGAGTGAGAGACTGAGTGTGGGAGTGTCAGTGCCAAAGGTTATGTTAGGTAACCAGTGAATAACAAAAATGGATGTCAGAAACAGAATATGCCCTAAAGCAACTAAATACTTGTTTTTAGAAACACAGACCAATTTTCTCACCTACCAAGCCTTCCCTTTCAATAGTAACAGATACAATTTGAATTATTTGTTGGGAATTTCAAGCACAAGGTTCTACATCTTTCTAGAATGATACAACACTCGTTGACGGCATTTGACAAGTAAGCTGTTCAGGAATCAATGACAACACATCCCACTATAATGCTTGAGATGTATTTGATCGAAGGAGGACTACAGTGCACTGCCCTTCAGAGAATGCATGAAATACAATCAATACCTTACGTCTCACAAAGCCGTCTCAAGTAAGAGATTGGTGAAATCAGTTGTGCACCATCACAATAAAGCTTAAGAAACCACTCTCCTTATACACCTAGGATACATTTCCCATAAAGCCTTTCGCAAAAAGCACGAGTAATATAATATACTGTAAATCTTCAGTTCCTTTGAAGTTGGAAAATATGTTTTTTTTCATTATTTTTCCTAAGTCTAGTTCCTTTAGGTTCAAGACTAATCCAATTCCCAAACCGTGAATGGCTGACCGTTCAGAATAAATAAATTGATATTAATTCCGATGCAAACCAAATCTGGTATCTTGAGAATGATGGTTGACATTATACTGTAAAAGAAAGACAGTGGCCTAGGTTGATCCAGCAGTCTACGCAGGAGACACTGATCTGCATGTACTGATGCAGCATGATATTGAATTTGGCCCACTGCACTTTTAGCAAAATGTAAAAAAAATATACTTACCCCAATCTATCTATGTAAAAAAATATCCCAAAGAAAGAAAGGATAATCGTAATACGTTTTTCCCTAGTAGATTTTCTGAAGAGATAGTTTGAATGCTCAGACAGTTCCACCATTTCAAGGAACATACCCATTTGGATTCCTTACCTCGGCAGACGTTCCCGTTATCGGTCTCGAACCCAGCCTTGCAGGTGCAGCTGCCGATAGGAACCATCCACTCTCCATCTCCGTTGCAGTACAGCTTTATGGGCACATCCACCTCCTCTGAATTTGGGATGCAAATCCCTCTGGCGATGACCAGCGAGGTACTCTCAGCCCCTGTCATGGTCTCTGGGAAGATGGCGAAGTTCTGCACCACGCTAGGACACTTCTTATAAAACACCCTGACGGAGAGAAGCGACATGCAGGCCCCATAGTCCTGAAAGGCCAGGTAGAACCCGTTCTTCGACAGTGGGCCGAAGCTCCGGACCTCTGTGTTGACCTTCATCAATCGCCCGCCGAAATCCACCTGCGAGAAGCTCTCATCGGCGGCAATGGTGTCCACCTTCAGGTAAGGGGCCTGCATCCAGAAATCTGTTCCCTTGGTGGCAATGACCGAGTCCGTTTCGTAGTAGTAGAGGTTGAAGGTCTCCTTGCAGGAGCCAGGGACGTTGGGGATGGAGCTGCAGTCACGCACCGTGAAACGCATCTCCACGTAGATCCTCTGAGCTCCATGCCGGTCGATGAAGGTGGTAAGGAGCCAGTTGTTCTGGCTGGGTTCGAACACGTTGCACACCTGGTAGGTCCGGATGGTGTTGAGGTTCTCATCATAGCCACTCACCTCTTCCCACTGTGAGATGGAATAAAAATGAGAGAGAAAGAGGTGTTCAGTTAGAATATTCTTTTGTAGTCCGAACACAGCTAACTGTCGGGCACTGTGATTCAAAGAGAGAAGGTCGCTCAGCAAGTATTAACTCTGGCTTTTTAACATATTTCATAAGACTGCTGGACCACCCTAGGCCATGAAACAGTGAATTTTAAAGACATCAACCTCGGGAAAGAGTTGGTGCACAACTTTGTCTATCCTCAGTTTCCAGCTGAGTCAGCGGTCACCCACTGCTTAAGTTGCTACCCACACCAACATTAGCAAGTGTTCTCTTCTGTATTATTGTAGTGCATTATTGCCAACGTCAGCACTCTTCCATGTCATCAAATCTCACAGTATCATGTCTGTTTTATCACTAACACCTTTCCTAGACAGTCTTGCTAACTTCCCTGTTAGCCTATGCTTGTTCCCTGTTAAGGAAGCTTCGCTCCTCAACTTAATATAGGCTACAGTAGATTATCAAGTTATTGTATCGGTTCTTGCTTAAATAGCTGTATATTATGTATAGTACGCTCCACCCCTCCCCAATTACAGTCATGTACAGGGTATTTTTTTATGAAATGTTAAGAAATCCTCAGTATTTCTCAGTTTTGAAGTGCATTATAGGTCAATTTATGCCGTTTAAAAATTGCATTAAAAATGACTGCATATGGGGGAATTAGTCTGCAACATATTCTTACGCATTCTTGTTTGCTATCTTCGACCCTGCTTTCTTGATAATAGCATCCATCATAAACAAGTAAATATAGCACTCTTGCCACCTAGAGGCACTGTTTATAATACAGCCTATTATGTATATTTTCCCGCCACATATTATGCATTCCTTTTTCTATGATGTTCACTATTACTACTGTACACATATTACATAATGCATATTCTATTTTCTTTATGCATAGTCCTTATGTCTTATTTCTACAGCATGATGCCTTTACATTCACAATGATCCAACCACGTAAAATATATGATTATATTGACGATTAGTGGCGTGTTAGAGACTTACAATGTGAACCTTGAGGTACTTGGCAATCAGTCTCCTTATGGAACTACTCATGTCTTCACGTTTAGGGAAGCTTGGTTTTTGACAAGGATAACTCACAATCCGTAACATTTCAGTATTGTTTTGTCTGCGTCTCATGTTGAACGCCCATCGTTGATATGTCAGCTTTTAAACAGTCCATACACAAAACACAGCTTTCTTACTAGAAAAAAACACATTCAAGACAGTG
This sequence comes from Esox niger, assembly GCA_016801105.1. NCBI lineage: Eukaryota > Metazoa > Chordata > Actinopteri > Esociformes > Esocidae > Esox > Esox niger. The sequence goes on from JACXGJ010003071.1 coordinate 3,952, forward strand.
GAGAGACAGAAGTTCTTACTTAGCTGAACAAAAGGCTCCGGAATGGTATTACAAACAAAGACAGTTAAACCACACACAATAGCAAATGTATTTTCAGCATGTTGCTTCTGTGGTGCAGGTGTTTGATCATCAGCAGATGAGGCCCTACACTCAGCTTACATGTGCACAATCCTCAGTACATTTACCTCAGTGCGTCATCTGTACCTGTTACACTGCAAACTTAAAACAGAGCAATAGTTAAACTCTTCTTTAGGGACCAACCCACTGGGGCCAATATTGGTGAGTGGACTTAAGCTGTATAGTGCAAATTCCATATCCATTTTCTTAAGATAGGCTAATGCACACACTCCACCGGAAAAAATGAAGAGACCACTGCAACCTTATCTTTTCTTTCCAAAAAAGTTGAAAATTAATGTTTTGAGTAAGGAACAATTTGCAGTGGTTTCTTAATTTTAACGCTTTTGTTACTCACCCAAAACCTTCTTTTTGGAAAGGAAAGAAAAAGGTGCAGTGGTCTCTTCATTTTTCAGCAGTCACACAACAATATATATCCACTCTGGAATACCATGAATCTCACATATATATAAGAGAATAATTATATTACATTATGCTTTTATACTGGACACATTGGAGTCATTGTTTTCATTACAGGTAGCCTGTATAGCTATTAGCTAGACATCTACAGTAATCTTTTTTCATTGGAAATCGTATGTACACTTCTGTTCTGTTAATACATTTTGTTATCCACATTATTTCAGCAAATAATGTAATTGCTGGGGTAAAAGTTACATTTGGAGATGATACGGAGCTGAACTGAATTCCAGCAGGCTGTGTGGTTTGTGGGAACATCCCTGACCTTCCATGTTTCAACCCCTGTTTGATTACCCTCTCAGACATTGCAGATTTTGTCTCTCTGAAACTTTTATGCACTCAATATTAATCAGTCTTCATACAACAATATATATCCACTCTGTAATACCATGAATCTCATATTGTCAGGTCCCGGCTTGGGGCCTCTAGGCATCTCTATACACCTAGGGGCCAAAGTCAGTACCTGACTGCAGAGGTGCTTCTAGGGATCTCTGCATTACTGTTTACGGTTATCCCCAATTTAGAGACAGCTGTGTCTTATTGTCTCTAATTGGGTACTCTATATAAGTTGTTCTGTTTGCCTTTCAGTTTGTTGGTCATTGTTTTAAATAAGTTGTCTGTGCGGCAGCTCCGGTTTTCTGTTCATTTTCTGAAAAACATTAAAATTATTAACTTCTGCTCTGCACCTCGTGACCTGTCTCTGACCTGTGACACATTTAAAATAATAATTGTATTATATGACCATTACATTTTGTTTTTACAAGAAACCAGCCATGGAGTGATCAGTGTCATGGTTTTCATTATAGGTCTATATAGCTATGATAGCCATCTACAGTAATCTTTGTACAAGAGTAAACCATAGTTCCTTTAACAAATGTTATGTTGTCCATGTTATTTCAGCAAAAATGTAATGCTGAGGTAAAAGTTACATTCCTGTTTAAATTGTGTAATGGTTAAAGACAGTGTGCCACACAGAATACCGCTGATCACAACTCACCAGGGACAACATGAATCCCTTCAAATTGCGAGCCGGCTGCACTAGGCTTGAGCACAGTAGTTCCTTTTCTGGTTCTATTATCCCAATGTTTTAAATTGACCACTGGTACCAAGAAGCAAGTTTGTCATCAGAATTAAACATTTTGAGAATCGTCCAACATATTATGCTTGCAAGCATGGGTGAGCAGTCATGCACTGCAAGTAAAATGTTATGCTGTACACTCAATGAATATGGGGCACATAATGTTACCTCATCTAACTGTGACTTGCAGCACTTTGACCATCTAAGAGTAACAGCACTGTCAGAGTTTCAGGATTTAACATGAGCTGACGTATTGGGATATTTGGCATACAGTAGTTCTGAATTTATCAGGAGTTTCCAGTTGCATTTATGGTTCACACAGAAGAGCTGTGAATGTGTAGTCCCATATCTATCCCTTGCTTTGCCACTGAAATCACAAACAACTTCCAGAATACACGAGTGTCACAATCTACTGTTCACAGAAGACATTAGCAGCAGAAATCCAAAGGCTACACAGCAAGAATAAAACCTGTGATCAGCATCAAAGACAGAAAAATGTCAGTGTAGAAAACAGATATCAGCCAGTACAGTTAAGGAAAAGAGCTTCATTGAAAGATAAGGCGAAGGGGGACCTTTAGCTAATTATTTGGGAAGCCAACATGGAGAAGAGATACAGATTATCCAAAGCACTGCGTCTCATTTGGGAATCATGGTGGAGGTATTGTTATGGCATGGATATGTATAGCTGCCTCTGGAATGGGCTCACACATTTTTATTGATAATGTAAGAAAAGATGGCATCCACAGAATTAAATCAGATGTGTACTTGGCAAATAATGAAGAATATGCCACGAGAACCATTGGGTGGAACTTCAAAACGCCACTGGACAATGACAAAAACATTGCAACATTGCAAAAAGTACCACTGTAACCAAGAAATTAATCAGAGGGAAAAAGTGGAAGATTTGACTTTCAGTCCATCTCATGATTTAAATACAATTGAACAATTAAGAGGACTTAATTCTCACTTAAGAGGAGAATGAAGTTACAAAAACAAGCATCAGCTCAAAATGGCCACAGAAAAGGCTTGGCAATGACACTCAAATGACGATACCAAGACTTTGGTGATGTCAGCATAGCGTAGATTCAGATGTTATTTAATGCAAGAGATTTGTAACTAAATACTAGCTTTAATGCTTCTTACATTTGCTTTTAGTTGAATTGTCCCCACATGTATCCTCAAATGAAATGAGGGGGTTGAACTGAACTGATATTTTGTTATTCATAGTTGGTGAACCAATAATACCTCTCAGGAATTACATTCAAATTACATGCAATTACGTTGACTATCAACATATACCCAGTGGTTTTAGTCCTGAATGATTAACTATTACATTGCTGCTCTTGGTATTACAGTATGTTGATCGTTAACGTAATCAATGCAAAAAGAAAAATGCTTGGTACAAATAACATTTGGTTAACAGTTAAGGTTTTTCATGACAGTACTATAGGAATATGGTTAGGTTACGTTACTTTTAAGGTTAGGTACGGAGGTTAAGGTTTTTCATTTAGATAATGTTTTTGTGTTGAATACAAACTATTTCCAATGAAAAATTATTGGTTTGTGCTTTTTTCTTAAGCATACTGGCCAAACACAGAACAACTTGTCACCACAGCCTCAGCTTCATACTGCATCCAGTCTCTCGAAACTCTATTGCAATACCTCCAATTCTCACAAAATGTTTTTTCCATGTGATGCTACAAACATGTATTTTATGAATTTCAATAATGCCATCCCTTAACATCAGCATCCCTTCCTTGTCAACTTAACATTATTTGACAATACTTAATTATCATAATCCCCTACTAACCCAATTACTCCCTCTCAATTAATCAGTCTTTAAAACTGTTCATGATTCGCCTCCCAGATTTAGAACACAATCCCTCTCCAAACCTAATGAGCAAATTTTAAACATAAAAATTTGGATTTTCTTTATATTAGAAAGGTTTTCTATGTTAACTTATAATATTCTTGACCTGATATAATGTATTGTTTAAATAGTAATTTGTTGAATTTATATTTTACCCCACATAGATTTTTCTTTGAAAAAAGAAATATATTTCTAATACACACAACCCATCGCAGGCTTCTATTTCGAAGGCACAATACAAAAACTGGAGGTATTTTGTAGTCGCTGCCGAATCTCTAATGTTGCCTGCATGACGCTAATTCTTTGCTGCTTTCGAGTTGTGAAAGCTAGCTAGCTAGCTTCGTACCTACATTATTAGGAGGTGATCAGATAGAGTTTTCATGTTAACACACGCAAATGCAACATTGTTGAAACAAGGTGACCATTGGTTCATGTGAAGAAAAAAATAATCACACCATGTCACGTCCTGGCTATTCCCCTAGCCATCTTCGCACTGGCTGGGGCCATAGTCAGGACGTGGCCAGAAGAGGTGCTTCTAGGCACCTCTATGTTGCTTGGGTCTCCCCAATTGGAGGCAGGTGTTGGTTATTGCCTCCGATTGGGAAACCTATTTATGTTGAATTTTTGCCCACACTGATGTGGTTCATTGTGGCTTGTCAGCCGAAGGCTATGCAACCCTGTCAGTTGGTCTGCTTTACGTTTGTTGGTTTTGTTTCTTTCTTTCACCATTAAAACATGGATTACAAAGACCGTTTTGCCTATGCCTATCTGTCCTCGAACCAGATTTATGACAGAACCATTTCAGCATCATTAATATCGGCCCACAAAAAACATTTCTGGCCTTATAATGCAAACTTACAATTATAAATTACAATTGCCAAACAATGATATGTGGATATTGCGCAATGCCCAGATCTGGTGACGTCACTGCAGGGAAATTTGACAGGGATGGAAATAGGAAAATAAATATGTATCCCTGAGAAACCTAAAGTGTTTTTTATTTTTGCTGCGGTAGATGTAGGTGTCGATACAATAATTATGCATTCAGAATTTTTTTTCATGCATTTTATAAAATTTGTTATTAGAATTATTCTCATACATACTCAATGACCTAAAAGAGAAAAATACTGCTGTTAGTCCCATACTTACTGCAGATTCACTGCCAACAAGTGATTTATTTGGGTAGATGACATACAACAGAACTATCAATCTTGCAGAAAAAACAATGTGTCATGTTTAAATTACCTGATTGTTAAATAAATTGCTTTGTTTAACATTAATTGGTGAAGACACATCTTCATTAAGCTGAAATCTGTTTTAATCTGAGAAGTCCCACAGTGCAAACAAATCAGTGTGTTTTTGAAGGACCGATTTGAATAGGGTGATCATTTGACTCTTATTTCCCAGTAAGATGCATAAATTACTTTTGTAACTAGTATTTTAAGTAGTGTCCAATCCAATACCTTTTCCTCTTACTCTTACCATTGTAAATTAAGTACCTTACTTCAGTAAAGACGTTTAGTACTCAACCCACATTTGCATATTAGTGCTACATTAGTATAACAAATCATGTTATAGTCTCTGTTTTATGACAGGCTGCAGTAGAACCTATTTTGCCGAGAGCTGTATAGCTGCTCTCAGCATCTCACCCCGCTGATAGCGTTTGGCCACCTGACATCCTACACCCCGCAGAGCACCCTGAAAACACTTCCAGCAGCTGTATATAAAGAAATAGAAATCAAACACAACTTTAAAGCTGCAACCTAGGTGTGTTTCTTAAAGTAGCTCTAATATATGAAAAGGTTATACAAATCTTAAACAACCTGACAAAAGAAAAATACATATAGACCAGCATAACTAACTGTATACAGAGTTTCATAAATAAAAAGGGTTTATAAATACATTTGGTTGATTTATTAATTGATATAAAAAGAAAGACCAGCTAAAGACCAGGAACAAAAAATTGTCTAAGTAGGCACACCAGCCACCTACACAAACCTTACTAAAGCGAAACCAGCTAAAATACAGCTATAACAACCTGGCTTAAAAACCGTTTCAGGCAACCCTGCATCTTACGAATTAGGTTAACACTATCTACATGATTGTGTAGAATTCAATTATGTTTGGTGTTGACATATGAGAACGGTTGTTGAATCTCATACCGGACCCTAGGGGCAGTTATGAAGTTATTCATAGTTCAAAAGAGTAGCTGTTTGCTAGGACGTTGTGGTGGGTAGGCAGTGACAAATTCTTCTGAGTTGAAACATTAACTATCATCATAACCCTAAATTATGAACAATGATGCCTAACCTCAAACCTACGTTAACCTTAACCATAAACACTGAATGTAATTTGTTTCAAGACATGCTTAATTTTGAATCAATTATCTTAATGACCAAAATAAGGGGGTTGGACAATAATGACATACCACCACTGCTTTGATGACATTTTTCATAGAAATGCCCTAGAAAAGATTGAGGAACTTTTGGAGAATTATGTTTTTTTTTTTTTACAATTGGCAACGGCAGGATTGTGTAGCAATCCATTTCATGTTAAGCAACTTGCTGAACAAAGTGGAGTAAAAAAGGTGTTTGTGTTGTGTCAATATGAAAGGTGCAGTATATTAAACTGTACTGAATGCGGACAGAGACCACTTTAGTAAGGTCTTATGGTGTTTGTCTGCCTTATTAGGTATTTCCTCACTTTACATAAAGCAATAAAAGATTACTCTATAGTGGCTCATAAGTATTCTACAACAAACAATGACAAAGAATATGATGCAGTAATAGTGAGTTGATGCTAATTGACTATTATCTTTTTTAATGAATCATAATGTTGATCATTATCAATCAATAAATTAAATGTATTTATCAAGCCCGTTTTAAATCAGCAGTTGTCACAAATTGCTTCTACAAACCACCCAGCCTGAAAACCCAAGGAGCAAGCAACAACCGTGTTGAAGCACACAGGCTAGAAAAAAATTCCTAAAAGGGGCCATAATTTATGATGAAACCAAGAGAGGAACCAGACTTGGACGGGTGAACAGTCCTCTTCTAGCTGTCCCGCGTGAATATTTTAAGAGTACAAGTTGTAAAAATTAATAAATGCAAGTGGGCCAGAGTCCAGACTCAATAAAACCTAATCCAGGTCAGCAGCAAGGCCATATGAACAAGGACAAGAAGGAGAACCGACCCTACTCCCCCGGCACAATAATATAGCTGCGCAAATCCTTGGGACTGAGACAGGGGGGTCCAGTGACACTGTGGCCCTATCTGGGGGAGGCCCTGGACAAGCCAAACAGGAAGGAAGTCAATCCTCGCACATTGCCATTGTATGATCCTTGAGGAATGATTTACCAGTAGTTATAAAGCACTATGTTTCTCTACATAATAAGTTATGACAATTATAGTTATATTGCATAATGACTATTGGTATATGGAATTCTACCTTTGTGAGCCTGTCTAAATATGGTTATACTGCATATGTCACGGGCACAGGTAAGGATCCAAGCACGAACTGGGAAAGAGTGGGGAAGAGACAGACAAAGCGGACAGGGACGGGAGGTGAGGCGTCTCACGTATCGACAGCGACGGCACAGACGAGCAGCAGGCAGAGTAGTCGGGGACGGGCAGATGGTCGGTAAACGAGCGGGTGGCAGAATTACAGGCAGGGCTCAAGCAGAATAGTCGGGAATGGGCGATCGGTTAGAACACAGGAAGGCAGGACAAGAGTCTGGTAAGCGCGAGATGTGGCACGTAAACATGAACCATTGATCTGGCAGGGAAGAAGTGGCAAGGAGTAGTATTTGTATGGCGTGGTGACGAGGTGAGTGGGGACAGGTGCATGAGTGGAGATTGATGGCAGGTAAGAGAACAGGTGCGTACTGGAAACTCAGGAGCGCGGGCGCCCCATTCTGCACGCTCGCGGAGGTAGGGAAGTGACAGTACCCCCCCCGCGACGGACGCCCCCGGCCGTCGGCGATGGTAGTCACGGATCACGGACGGATCAAGGATCTGGCGACGGGAAATCCAGCACCGCTCTTCGGGACCATAGCCCTCCCAGTCCACAAGGTACTGAAAACCGTGACCCTGACGCCGAGAGTCCAGGACCCAACGGACGGTAAACGCAGAACCACCGTTGATGATCCACGGAGGGGGCGGCCGAGGAGAAGGAGGGAGGAGTGGACTGTGATGCACAGGCTTGATGCAGGACACGTGGAAGGAGGGATGAACCTTGAGAGAGGGGGGCAGCTTGAGGTGGACGACTGCAGGGTTGATGATCCTGTCGATGGTGAAGGGGCCGATAAACCTGGGGGATAGTTGTGTGAGACGGTGCGTAATGGGAGGTCCTTGGTGGACAGCCAAACCTTATCCCCCACAGCGTAAGACGGAGCCAGCACCCAGTGACGGTTGGCCTGCGCTCGGTATATACCGGAGGACCGAAGCAGGGCGGCTCTGGCGCGGTGCCAGGTCCAATGGCTGCACCGCACATGGGCCTGAACGGATGACACCGCCAGGTCTCTATCCTGGGATGGGAACAGTAGGGGCTGGTATCCAAACAGGCACTGAAAAGGGGACATTTCCGTTGAGGATGTGGGAAAGGTGTTGTGGGCGTACTCCACCCACGGAAGCTGGGAGGACCAGGTGGCGGGGATGGCAGAAGTTTGCGAAGCCCAGAAACCTCTGTAGGTCCTTATGCGAACACGGGGTTGGCCAGCTGACCACTGCTTTCACTTTGGATGGATCTATCCGAACATGCCCCTTCGAAACAATATACCCGAGGAAGGAGACGGTCGATGCATGGAACTCGCATTTTTCTGCTTTACCAAATAAGCGGTTTTCCAGGACGCGATGATGAACCTGTCAGATGTGCTGGACATGTTCAGTCGGGTTCTTGGAGAATATCAAAATGTCGTCAAGGTAGACAAAAGCGAATCGCCCGATCACATCGCCCAGCATGTCGTTAATGAAATTCTAGAAAACGTCAGGGGCATTAGTGAGGCCAAACGGCATTACTTGATACTCAAAATGCCTTATAGGGGTATTAAAACCAGTTAGCCACTCGTCCCCCTCCCTTATTCTGACGAGGTGGTATGCTTTGCGGAGATGGTGAACACAGAGGCGCAGTGAGTCAAACGCAAAATTCATCAAAGGGAGGGGGTATTTGTTCTTAATGGTTATGTTGTTTAGACCATGGTAATCTATACAAGGGTGGAGGGACCCATCCTTCTTGCCAACAAAGAAGAAACCCGCAGCCAGAGGGGAAGATGACGGTCAAATGCAACCGGAGTCCAAGGACTCGCTAATGTACTTCTCCATGGCCTCCCTCTCTGGTTTGGAGAGACTATAGAGACGCCCCTTGGGGAAAGAGGAGCCGGGCAGTAGCTCAATGGCGCAGTCTTAAGGTCTGTGCGGAGGTAGCGAGGGCACACAGCGTTTACTGAAAACCTCCCCGATGTCGTGGTAGACAGACGGCACACCAGTCAGGTCAGGTGGCTAGGGATTGGTGTCTTGGTCAGGCACAGACGGAGGGCAGGCAGCTCGCAGACAGTCTGCGTGGCAGTTAGAGCTCCACTTCAGTATCCTGCCTGCGGTCCAGTCGATGGCAGGATTGTGCCTGACCAACCACGGGTATCCCAGGAACAACGGAATGTAGGGAGTGCTTGTGAGCAACAGACGGATGGTCTCAGAGTGGTTGCCAGACATTGATAGTTGGGTTGGACGGGCTCAGTCCGGGAGGTGACCCTGGCCAGGCGTCCACCGTCCAAAGCCATGGCTTCAATGACCTCCGAATGTGGTTCAGTGGAGAGCCCCAACTGGGCGGCCACCGACGAGTCCAAAAAACTGCGGAGTCAGTGCCTGTATCGCTGACCGTTGTGGCAAAGGGTGGCATAAAATGGGTGTCGGAGACAGGAGACCTCAGTGGTTGGGCTCGTTAGTCCTTCCCCAGAGACTAACGAGCCCGTCCGTTTCCCTTCTGGGGACAGGAAGCGATGAAATGGCCAGGGCGGTCACAGTACAGACAACTGTTGGTCTCTCAGTCCTGACCTTGTGTGTTTCTAAACCTGTGGACAAGGCATGTGCGCTGGCGTTCCTCCCCATCCAGACGACAACACTCCACTTGCATGGGCTCGGGGTCTGGGAATCTCGAGCCGCCCTCTGCTCCTCGAGGGGTGAATGGTGTAGGGCTCGGAGGTGTGGTTCTGGATACGGGTGGAGCGGTCAGATGTGGTGAAGGGTTCGGCTCATGTTGTCTCGCCCTCCTGTGCTCTCGCGCACTGTTATTAATACGAACCGTTAGGGCTATTAAGCCAGCCAGATCCACAGGTTCCGGGTAGAAAACCAGCTCATCCTTAAGATCGTTTACGATCATCCTTAAGATCGTTCGTTTAATCCATTGATGAATGTGGCTTGCAGGGCCTCACGGTTCCACCAATTTTCTGCCGCCAGGGTGCGGAACTCAATTGTGGATTCGGCAACACAGCGCCTTCCCTGGCGCAAGGCGAACATCCGAGCAGAGGCGTCATTTTCCCGGACCGGGTGGTCGAACAGCCTCCGCATCTCACTGGTGGAGGCATCGTAAGACCGGGTTGCCGGGTCCTGGCGTTCCCAAAGAGTGGAGGCCCACTCCAGGGCAGGTCCACAGAGCAGCCCAATTAGGTAGGCTATCTTGGCGCCGTCTGGCAGGTGTAGGTCCTCAGTTGCTGGGCGAAGACGAGTCCGCACTGAAGCAGGAACAAGCAACACAAACCCAAATAGCCGTCATAATTCTCGGGGTGGGAACCCAGGGCTCGCGATCCCCCGGGTGCACAGGATGAGGCTCGGGCGGAGTTGTTGATGGAGTTGGAGCGGGTGCCGTGGCGGAGGAGGCAGAGGGAGCGCTCAGCTGGTTCTGAATAGCTGAGACGCTGACTGAACTTGCCTGCAGGGAGCTCATGATCTCCTGGAGCGCCGACTTGTGTTGGCCCAAGATGGCGCCCTGGGAAGTGACAGCCTGGCTTACGGCGTCCAGATCCGCTGGATCCATTGTGGCCAGATCAATTCTGTCAAGCGCACAGGTAAGGATCAAAGCGCGGACTGGGAAGGAGAGGGGAAGAGACAGACAGAGAGGACGGGGACGGGAGGTGAGGCGTCTCACGTACCGGCAGCGAAGGCACAGACGAGCAGCAGGAAGAGTAGTCAGGGACGGGCAGAGAAGTCGGGGACAGGCGAGAGATCAGAATTCCGGCGGCAAACAGACGTACAGGTAGGGCTCAGGCAGAATAGTCGGGAACGGGCGATCGGTTGGAACACGAGAAGGCAGGACGAGAGTCTGGTAAGCGCGAGATGCGACATGTAAACATGAACCATTGATCTGGCAATGAGTAGTATTTGTATGGCGTGGTGACGAAGTGACTGGGGACAGGTGCGTGAGTGGAGATTGATGGCAGGTGTGAAAACTGGTGCGTACTGGAAACTCAGGAGCGCGGGCGCCCTCTTCTGCGCACTCGCAGAGGCGGGGACGTGACAGCATAATTACATTATGAGTGCATGTCCAACGCTATATAATGCATCAATGCAATTACATTAGCACTGGTATCAATAATGTGTACAAGGTAGGCTGACGTACTTTTGTACTTTAAAGTAAGATAACACACATCTGGTTGTAGATAGCTATAAACTGTGTCTCTCAGAGGAGTACAAGAGTTCGTCATCGCTCTCATATGACTTATGAATATGGCCATGGTAAAAAAATATACAGAAAGAGGAATGTTTATATTCAAACAGCAACATCCTCATGCTTGTGATATCTTCTAACACAATGAGCAACCAGTCACACACAGTTCAGCATTGTGTACATAATTTGGCATGCCCATTGGTGAATAAAACCTATAAACTGTTCACTACACACAACCTCATACTAGAACAAATCTTGAACACCATCTACTAGTAGGAATTAAGGAAGGAGTAGATCATAATGATGACAGAACACATATATACCAATATGGAACAGTTAAGGACAGGGAACAAAGTGGCAATTAAAGATGATAACGTCCACAACAATGTCACCCCCGTGCCAGGTTTCAACAGATGACAACGATGAGGATCCAGGCTATAAAGCTCACTTGTCAGACTCTGATAACTTTGGTAGGAGATCCTCCAGAGCAGCAACTGCATTTGGATGTTGCTGTTTGTTATCCTACTGGTTGGGATCATAGGCCTGGTTCTCTAGCACATGAATGTCATAGATTGGAAAAACATTGTAAAGCCAGCAACTGATTAAAGAAAAATGCAAGTTACGTACAAGCTCCAACAACATCACCGAGGACAAAGACCAGCTACAGACCAGCTACTACAACTTGACTAAAGAAAGAGACCAAATCAAGAGAGAAAGAGATGAACTTCAGGAGGAGCAGACATGGTGATCATAAACAAATCGAGGAGCAGACATTTCTTACTAATCTGAATAAATGCCTCTGGATTGGATTTACGGATAAAGACATAGAGGGGACCAGGAAATGGGTGGCTGATACCCCACTGACCACAGCCTACTGGACGGGAATACAACATGATAATGGTGGGGGGGATCCAGTTTATTGGGAAGAAGATTGTGCTGAGATCACTACTGATTGGATATGGAATGATTTTTCATGTGCTGCCTCTTTTAATAAAGTCTGCGAGATAACTGTTTAACAGTGTTAAAATAATGCATGTATATGTAGAAAACATATGTTGTAAATGTGCACATGTGCTTCAGATGCCAATAAGGAAGAGTCGCTGCATTTCTAAACAAATATTTTGGAGCAAGCGGTGACAAACAGATACTTCAAATTCATATAGATGTTCACTTACTGTTTGTTTAAAAAGAGGTTTGGCAGCTGCATTGGAATAGCATTGGCAGTTAGTTTCAAGATTTGTACTCAACTAACATGATGAACTTAGTTTCCCAGCCATGTGTAAGGCACAGAAGTATTTTTTACAACACTCTTAAATTAATTTGATATAATTATTAAATACGGAATGAAGCCTACACTCAAAAACATTTATTTGAGATCAAAAGGCAGGACAAAATATACCAATCACATAATTCAATGGATAAGTCATTGGGTGACTGAGAATTTTCTGTGGAAACAGTTGGTTTGGTAATCAAAAATCAACTAGTTTAATAGCTTATATACAACAAGACTAAGTGACTTCAGAAAAGCTTTTTTGGACCTAAAACAGGCTAAGCTTTAAGAGTGGATACAAAATATATTGTGTTGTTGCTGAACTGACTTCATGAAACGGCAGTTCCCTGTCTACCAATGGTACCAATAAATGAGCATAATAAAGAGGTAGATGTATATCACTTACAAATAAATCAGGTTAATGTAGAATCAATTAAATTTGTGGAACCAGTCCTGACCTTGTGTGTTTCTAAACCTGTGGACAAGGCATGATAACTGTTTCCTAACATAGTTATCTGGAAACAGTTACATCCCTCTAGAATCTAGATTATACTGAATTACTAGAACCTAGTGATAATTTTTATTCGATTAACAATACCATAGTGAAGAGGTACAATATTTACTGCATAAATCTGCTTATTGGAATGCTAACATTATCAGAAATAATATGTAGAAAATATTTAAAGCTTCAAAGAAATATTTACAGAAAGCCTTGATATTAAACTCATGTCAAGACTTTTATGTTGATATTAAATGTAAAATGACCTGTTTCATTTAATAAAAATTCCTGAGATGCAGAGCTGGTTTCAACGCAATTAATGGTGAAACAGATTGGACAATAATGAACTACTACAACTGCTCTGACAAAAACGAATTATGTTTGAACTAGGGACCGATACCACTTTTTTAAGTACAAGTACTTATATTTGAGTACTTGCTGATACACAGTACCGATACCAAGTACTCAAGGCTGCACTAGGTAGGAATTATTTAAGAAAAAAGTTCTGTCCCCTATAAACATGTTTTGGTTCTCTATGCTAACTTCCTTAAGCTCTAACCATTTCTCAATGGTCTCCAACTTATAATATTCTTGACCTTATATTATTCATAATTTAAATAGTAATTTGTTTAATTGATATTTTACCCCAAATAGGTTTTCCTTTAAAAATATAAACAACACACACAACCCATTGCAAGGCCTTTATTTTGAAGGATAAATAAAAAAATCTGAAGTCTTATAGTTGCTGCCGAATGTATATAATGTTTCACCGTAAACTTTTATTTTGAAGACAAAATACAAAAACCAGAGGTCTTATTGCTGCTGCAGAATTTTTGTTGCCTGCAAGACGGTAATCCATTTTCCACCAGGTTTCACCAGTTCCTGGTGGGGAGCCTCTAGGCATCTCTATGCGCCTGCGTGCCAGTCTGGACTTGACCTCAGAGGTGCCTATAGGCAACAGCACTGCAGTTTTGGTTGTCCCCAATTAGAGGCAGCTACGCTATTTAAGTTCGGCATTTTGAACCTTTATTGTGAGGATCATTGTTTGCAGCAGCGGTGTTTGTGTTATGCGCTGCAATTTGCAATTTGCCGTTTGCCTAGGCTTTTGGTGTAAATTTGTTTCTAAATAATCTAATGTCTCAGTTTCAACATTTGATATGTTGTATTTGTACTAGTTACTATTGAATACAGAGTTAAAATAATTGGCACATCCTTGCATTCTGTATTTATTTACATTTAACGTAGCGTCCCAAAGTTTTTGGAAACTAATTGTAGATGATCGTTTTCATTCTGGTAATGTCTTCCATTTTAACATAATGCGCAACAAATCACACTCATAGTTTAGCATTGTCTACTAAATTTGGCACTCACATTGGTGGTTAGAAAGCTATAAAATGTCCACTGAATACAGCTTCTTACTAGAACAAAACATTGAGCAGATCAAATGATAGTGGTAATTAAGGATGTTGTATATCATTGTGATTTCAGAGGACAAGCATGCAAGTGTGGACAGGTTAGGTACAAGGAACGAAGTGGCAAGCAATCAAATTGATGATCCTAATGCCTGGGGTTGAGAATCACTAAAAGAAAAACAGATACAAAAAGGTACAATGACAAAAATACACTACTGTACAAAAAGTAGGGGTAACATTTCCATGTTTTCCATACACACATATATGAATTTACTTTGAACAGAAAATATAGCAAAATAAATAGGAAATATAGTCAATGACAAAATGGAAATCATGAAATAATAACTGTGCCCAAACTCAAACTTTGCTTTAAAAAAATCTTCCATTTGCAGGAATTACAACCTTGCAGACCTTTGGCATTCAAGTTGTTGAGGTAATCTGAAGAAATACCATGCTATGGATCCTAAAGCACCTCCCACAAGCTGGATTGGCTTGATTGGCATCCACGTACCATACGGTCAAGCTGGACTGTGCTGGACACTCCAGTTGATTGCGTCTTGGCTCCCATCAAGCATCATTTGTCTTGGCAAAATGCCTCCAGGTCATGCAGATTATTTGGTTATCTTGCATGAACCGCATATTTGAGATCTCCACAGAGTGGCTTGATGACATTAAGCAAGCAAGTTTATTTATATAGCACAAAACATACATAGAAGCAATTCAATGTGCTTTACAGTGAAAACAAAAATAATGCAATAGAATCAAAAGACAGCTAATTTACATTTACACAGGGGCTATTCCTCTGATGGCACCAGAACTTGCATTACAGTTGGTAAAAGATAGCAAGATAAACAATTATTAACAAAATAAATTAAGAAGAGAAATATAAAATACAACATAATAAGAAAACATAGAATAAGAAAACAGAAATAGAATATAAAACATAGGAAGCTAAAAAAGCTATAAGACTAAATAGTGGTGTTATAAAAACATAAGAAGCTATAAGGCTCACAGTGTGGTTACGTTTAAGAGCTCAGTCATAGGCACGTGAAAAGAGAAGTGTTTTTAGTCTGGATTAAAAAATTGACACGTTTGGTAAATGTCTAAGATCTTCTGGTAGTCTATTCCAGTTGTGTACAGTATACAGTCGGGAGAACATGTATTTGATACACTGCTGATTTTGTAGGTTTTCCTACTTACAAAGCATGTAGAGGTCTGTAATTTTTACCATAGGTACACTCTGAGAGACAGAATAAAAAATCCAGAAAATCATATTTTATGACTTTGAAATAATTAATTTGCATTTAATTGCATGACAAAAGTATTTGATCACCAACCAACTAGTAAGAATTCCGGCTCTCACAGACCTGTTAATTTTTCTTTAAGAAGCCCTCCTGTTCTCCACTCATTACCTGTATTAACTGCAACTGTTTGAACTGGTTACCTATATAAAATACACCTGTACACACACAATCAAACAGACTCCAACCTCTCCACAATGGCCAAGACCAAAGAGCTGGGTAAGGACATCAAGCATAAAATTGTAGACCTGCACAAGGCTGGGATGGGCTACAGGACAATATGCAAGCAGCTTGGTGAGAAGGCAACAACTGTTGGCGCAATCATTCGAAAATAAAGAAGTTCATGATGACGGTCAATCTCCCTCGGTCTGGGGCTCCATGCAAGATCTCACCTCGTGGGGCATCAATGATCATGAGGAAGGTGAGGGATCAGCCCAGAACTACACGGCAGGACCTGGTCAATGAACTGAAGAGAGCTGGGACCACAGTCTCAAAGAAAACCCATTAGTAACAAACTACGCCGTCATGGATTAAAATTCTGCAGCGCACGCAAGGTCCCCCTGCTCAAGCCAGCGCATGTCCAGGGCCGACTGATGTTTGCCAATGACCATCTGGATGATCCAGAGGAGGAATGGGAGAAGGTCATGTGGTCCGATGAGACAAAAATAGAGCTTTTTGGTCTAAACTCCACTCGCCGTGTTTGGAGGAAGAAGAAGGATGTGTACAACTCCAAGAATACCATCCCAACCGTGAAGCATGGAGGTGGAAACATCATTCTTTGGGGATGCTGTTCTGCAAAAGGGACAGGACGACTGCACCGTATTGAGGGGAGGATGGATGGGGCCATGTATCGCAAGATCTTGTCCAACAACCTCCTTCCCTCAGTAAGAGCATTGAAGATGGGTCGTGGCTGGGTCTTCCAGCATGACAAAAAAACACACCTCACCCAAAACACACAGCCAGGGCAACTAAGCAGTGGCTCCGTAAGAAGCATCTCAAGGTCCTGGAGTGGCCTAGTCATTCTCCAGACCTGAACCCAATAGAAAATATTTGGAGGGAGCTGAAAGTCCGTATTGCCCAGCAACAGCCCCGAAATCTGGAGAAGGTCTGTATGGAGGAGTGGGCCAAAATCCCTGCTGCAGTGTATGCAAACCTGGTCAAGAACTACAGAAAACATATGATCTCTGTAATTGCAAACAAAGGTTTCTGTACCAAATATTAAGTTCTGCTTTTCTGATGTATCAAATACTTATGTCATGCAATAAAATGCTAATTAATTATTTAAAAATCATATAATGTGATTTTCTGGATTTCTGTTTTATATTCCATCTCTCACAGTTGAAGAGTACCTATGATAACAATTACAGACATCTACATGCTTTGTAAGTAGGAAAACCTGCTAAATCAGCAGTGTATCAAATACTTGTTCTCCCCACTGTAACTGCTAAACGCAGCTTCTCCATGTTTAGTTTGGACTCTGGGCTCTACTAGCTGACCTGAGTTCAAGGATCTAAGAGCCCTGCTCAGTTACTATTCTTTAAAAATATCAGAACTGTATTCGGGTTTTAAACCATTCAGAGATTTATAAACTAGAAGCACCACTTTAATGTCTATTCTGTAACTGATCGGAAGCCAATGCAAAGATTTAAGAACTGCAGTGATGTGCTCTGTCCTCTTGGTCCTGGTTAATATCCTAGCTTTCGGGGGGGTCTAGTTAAGAGGCCATTACAGCAGTCAACCTTAATCGAGATAAAAGCATGGATGAGCTTTTCTTGGTCGTTTTGGAACACTGGGCTTTTGGGACAACTAAAAGACCAGTGTCAGGAGACTGTTAAGGCTACTCCGGAAACATCACCTTTTTCTCCTGTAACTACTGGAGGGTCAACTTGACCTTGTGCTTTTGGTCATTGTCGTTCAGGAATGTGCAAGAGCGAACCATGCACTGCTTTCTTGCAGACAAACGCAAAGCGTCTGCCAGTATTTTCTGATAACATGCTGAATTTATCTTGCCATCAATTTTCACAAGATTCCCCATGCCTTTAGAGCTCACACTCCCCCAAAATATCAGTGAGCCACCAAAGTGCTTCACAGTGGGGATGGTATGGTTTTCATTATAGGCATTGTTGACCCCTCTCCAAACAGTGCTTTCAGTTCTGAGCATAAAGCTCTAATTTGGTCTTGTCACTCCAAATTACTGTGTTTCAGAAACTGTGAGGAGTGTCAAGGGGTTGTCAGGCATATTGTAACCAGGCTTTTTTGTGGCATTAGCGCAGTAAAGCCTTCTTTCTGGCAACTCGACCATACAGCATTTTTGTTCAAGTATCATCATATTGTGCCCCTCAAAACAGCCATACTGTATTTTTCCAAAGCAGCCTGTATTTTTCCTGAGGTTACCTGTGGGTTTTTCTTTGTATCCCAAACAATTCTGCAGATACTCTGGCAGTTATGGCTGAAAATTTCTCTGTCTACCTGACCTTGGTATAAAGAGTCCCACAATGTCCACTCCTTAATAAGTGATTGAACAGTACTGACTGGCATTTGCAAGGCTTTGGATATCTTTTTATATCCTTTTCCATCTATACATTTCCATTACCTTGTTATGCAGGACTTTTGAGAGTTCTTTTCTACTTCCCATTGCTCAGTATCCAGCCTGCTCACGTGGATATACTGAGCAGGCTGGATACTGAGCAATGGGAAGTAGAAAAGAACTCTCAAAAGTCCTGCATTACCTTGTTATGCAGGACTTTTGAGAGTTCTTTTCTACTTCCCATTGCTCAGTATCCAGCCTGCTCAGTATATCCACGTGAGGGTTAACAAACTATACACAGACACTAATTGAAACTTAAAAAGCCACAGGTGGGTGTCACCTTGTGTGCATCAAGGCCGTTTGGGTGATTTCTGTTATCACTAAGATTTAAAAAGAAGCTAAACAACCACGAAATGGCTTCATATTAACACTATCCTTACATAAAATACATTTTTGGCATGATTAGTCATATTTTCTAAATTAATACCAGCATTTCACAATTTCTGCCAGGGTATGCAAACTTATGAGAACTGTAAGATCATCCGTTACTTGGCAATTTCTAGCAAGGAATAGCCTTCATTGTTCAGAACAAGAATAGCCTGATGAGTTTCAGACTTTTAAGACTGTTATTGAAGCCACACTTGCTGAAACATTAGATATTCAAGTAGTTAAAAGAAGGGCAGTTTTATTGCTTCTTTAATCAGCACAACTGTTTTCAGTTGTGCTGATTAAAGACATAATGGCAAAATATTTTTCTAATGATCAGTTAGCCCTTTAAACTGATAAACCTGGATATGTATACACAATGTGCCATTTGAACACAAAATTGATGTTTCCAGATAATGGGCCTCTGTACACCTATGCAGATATTGCATAAAAGATCTGGTGTTTTCTTTAACATTAACAATGTCTACACTGCATTTCTGATCAGTTTTATGTTATGTTAATAGAAAAACAAGAACATTTATATACCACCCTAAACTTCTAAATGGTAGTTAATAATATATCGCTATTTTTTTATCTTCAAACTTAAAATAAACAGGAAGATCCATTTCCAGATTTGCACTCTTTACACCTCAACCACCAGTACATCCTAATTTGGGTTTTCTATTCACACCTAATAATCAGCCAATCACATACTTTATTTTGCATTCAATACCAAATATGGCATCTTTGTGGGTGGTAAGACACCTAAAGGTACACATTACATAGAATATACAATATCAGATTACAAAGAATCCTGTAAAAGATCATCTGATCGTACTTAAGGATGTGGTATATCAAGTTGAAGTCAGAAGACAGGAATGACAATATGGACAGGTAATTTGTATGTAACTCCTCAGGTTCTGACAACTCAGGTTGGAGATCCTTAAGAGCTTGTGTTGGTGGTTGCTTTGTGTTGTTCTAATCACTGTCATCTTAGGTACCATTATCTACCTAATTTTTCTAATGACCAGTTATTTGACTGAAGAGCAAAACAAGCAAAAGAGCTGCAACAACAACATGACTAAATAATTACAGACCAGTTACAACATCTTGATTCAAGTGACAAAAATACTGCAGACAAGTTACAACAACCTGGCTAAAGAGAGATACCTGCTAAAAACCAGCTACAACAGGGACCAGTTGAAGAGGGAGAGAGATGGGCTTCAGAAGAGCTTTTGTGGGGGATATTTCTATAAAATGCATAAATAACCTTATACTTATGAAAATATTAATGTGCAATGTATAAACATGTAGTTTTATAAGAAACATATTAACGTGGAATCCATACTCGCAGTAAATGAGTTCTGAGATAGGATCAATTACACATACAGGTAATGTCTTTGTTCATCATAATATATGTATCTTATGCGGAGAGATAGTCATGAGCAGGCAATTACCTTGAGCCCAGAGAGGGGCATTTCTAAAGTTTACTGCCTTTGTATCCACTGTTGGGGTGTCCTGAGTGTGGCCCATGAGCTGGTCATAAAGTGTACTCTGTGATAAGATATGATCTGAGTGTGGCCCATGAGCTTAACGTAACACTTACTTTGTGGACAATGATGGACATGACCCAAGTATGAACCATAAGGAGGATGAACATTAGGGGTGTATCTGCAGAAGGACCTGGCTTTAATGTCTGTCATTATTGTATGATTTTCATTAAATTCTATTGGATTCACAAAGTCCTGAGTTGAAGTGCATTTGTTTTTAGTAAAGAGTGATTTTCCACAACACTTTTCTGCCTTAAAACAAACTGGGCCAGGAGATTGGACCCTGTTTCAGTCTAGCTGGCATTACATCTCCTCTGAGGTAAAGTCCTGGGATCACAGCAGACAGGACTGTATGAAGAGAGGAGCCGACATGGTGATCATAAACAACATAGAGGAGCAGACATTTCTTACTAAATTGAAGGGTCTGGATTGGACTAACAGACTACAAAATAGAGGGGACCTGGAAATGGGTGGATGGTACCCCACTGATCACAGCCTACTGGACAGGAATACAACCTGATACTGGTGGGGGGATCCAGTTTATTGGGAAGAAGATTGTGCTGAGATCAGTCCTGACTAGATATGGAATGATTATACATATAATGCAATAAGAGAATTGATATTTGGAATCATCAAGAGTCATTATGGATGTTTATAACTATGCTTGTGTTATATCCCATTATCAGTAAGCTGCATAATATATTATATGTATTGCCATTAAAGTAAGTGCTACCAAATCAAAGATACGAATAAGTCAGTACTTTTGACACACCGAGCATTTGAACATTTTGAACATTTTAGTGTGAGATCTTAAGTTAATGGCCATGTACTCGTATAATCTGTGCCTGCAACAGCTAGACGACGACTGGTCAAGGCTCTGAGCTAGCTCCTCTCTCTGTGTTTTCCTAAGTACCTGACATTCTACTGAGTTTTTCCTAGCTACTTTGCTTAAACATCTTCATTATTTGCTTATAGGGGTTTTAGGCAAAATATCTAAAGAACTAAAGGTTACTGAAAACAGCCATGAATAACAAGTTCAAGTTTAATGTATACATTATTGTATTGGATTAGATTCAACTTTATTGTCATTGAACAAAAACAAGTGCAGTACAACATAATGAACTTAGCACCTAACCAGATAAACAAATAGAAGAGGGCAGTATATTTACAATATTAAGTATATGTATATTACAATTGGAATGCATAGTTGAGCAAGGAATGCAAATGCAGTACAAATGTTAACACTAATGTGCAATAAAGTGCTACAAGGTCCCTGAGAAGTGTGGGGGGGGGGGTTGTGATGGGTCACAGAGTTCAGCAGGGTTACAGTGGATTGGAAGAGACTGTTTCTGAGCCTGCTGGTGCGGGACCTAAGAGGCCTGATGGTAGGAGGGCAAACAGTTTGTGGCATGGATGTGAAGGATTCGTGATGATGTTGCACGCCCTGTGCAGACACCGCTGGCGCTGAAGGTCTACAAGGGCTGGGAGCTGGGCATCAATGAAGTGTCATCACCCATCGAAGGGCCTTCTGGTCGGATACAGAGTAACCGCTAAACCTCACTATGGCACATTCAGAAGGCTCTCAATTGAGAACCAGTAATTGTTCACAAGAGTCTTTGAGGATAGACAGACCATCTTCAGCCTCCTCAAAAAGTGCACGTGCTATATACAATTATTTGATAACAAAAGTGCCATACTTTAGGCCTCATCAAAAAATTATAAAAGCACGACATGGCCGCTTCATAGCCATTGTATTGACTTTTAGAAAAGATAAAAACAAAATGAAGCAGCATTTCCTGCAAGTCTTCACCTTACTACTTGCAAACCACAACCACCTAAGTGGCATATTTCCTCAGGTCATACATTCAGACACCAATCATGCAAATTGTTTTACACTGTCATGCAGGACATTGGTGCATATCCTCAAGTTTCTCACACATTACAAAGTGTTCAGAAGTCCCTTACATTTAACACTATAAAATACTACTAGGACATTGTCCTAGCAGCAGTGGTATAAACTGGAGATGCTAATGTGGACATTGTTTTAAAAGAGGACTGCTGTAACAGAGGGGAAGAAAGTGGAAATTACCATATCTATGTGAAGACTAGGAATAAAGGAAAATCCATGAGCAAACTCAATGGACAATAAAAGCCAACATATCTACAGTGCCATAACGTCAGTTAAGAACGTTATATGTTGAAAAATAAATCGATGTGTATGGTTATAATCCAATATTTTTGTAGGATTTAACCTATCCAAAAAATGAAATTCATGTAGACCATCCCCACTCAACATGCCCACTCAAGCCAAATCAGTTATTGTTAAAATAATAATAAAATACGAAAACCTGCATGTAGAGCGCAGTGTGGCCATTCAATACGTCGACGGAATTACAGTGAGGGAAACATTTATTTGATCCCCTAATGATTTTGTATGTTGGCCCACTGACAAAGAAATGATCAGTCTATAATTATAATGTATAAATGCAGAATGCTCAAATAACTATTCGAGCCCTCTGCAAAACATGACATAGAACTTGGTGGCAAAACCCTTGTTGGGAATCACAGGGGTCAAACTTTTATTGTAGTTGGCCACCAGATTTGCACACATCTCAGGAGGGATTTTGTCCCACTCCTTTTTACAGATCATCTCCAAGTCATTAAGCTTTTGAGGCTGATGTTTGGCAACTCTAACCTTCAGCTGCCTCCACAGATTTTCTGTGGGATTAAGGTCTAGAGACTGACTAGGCCACTCCAGGGCCTCTTCTTCTTGAGCCTCTCCTTAGTGGCCTTGGTACATGATACATGGCCACGTCTATGCTCCCTTTGATGTGGTAAAGTTGTCCTGTCCCTTTAGCAGAAAAAAACCCCCGAAAACATCTTGTTTCTACCTCCATGTTTGAAGTTGGGGATGGTATTCTTGGAGTGATAGGCAGCATTCCTCCTCCAAACACAGCGAGTTGAGTTGATGCCAAAGAGCTCCATTTTGGTCTCATCTGACCACAACACTTTCACACTTCTGCAAACTTCAATAGAGCCTGTACATGTGCTTTCTTGAGTATGGGGACATTGCGGGCGCTGCAGGATATCAGACCTTCACGGCGTAGTGTGTTACCCATTGTTTTTTTGGTGACTATGGTCCTAGCTGCCTCAAGATCACTGTCAAGAACCTCCCATGTAGTTCTGGACTGATTTGTCACCGTTCTCATGATCATTACAACTCCAGGAGGTGAGATCTTGCATCGAGCCCCAGACCAAGGGAGATTGATAGTTATTTTGTGTTTCTTCCATTTGCAAATAATCGCACTAACTGTTGCCACTTTCTCACCAAGCTGTTTGGTAATGGTCTTGCGTGGGTCTACAATCTCGTGCCTGACATCCTTGGACAGCACTTTGGTCTTGGCTATCTGTGGACAGGTATCTTTTATACAGGTAACAAACTGAGATTATGAGCTCTCCCTCTAACAGTGTGCCCCTAATCTCAGCTTGTTGCCTGTATAAAAGCAACCTGGGAGCCAGAAATCTTTCTGATTAAGAGGGGATCACATACTTATCTCCCTCATTAAACTGCAAATAAATTTATAATTTTTTTTAAATGCCTTTGTATGGATTTTTATTGTTGTTATTCTGTCTCTCACTGTTCGAATAAACCTACCATTAATATGATACACTGATAATTACTTTGTCAGAAAAACAGAAACTAGCGACAACACCCTGAATGAAGAGAGTAACCAGCTACACACTAGCTACAACAAAATGCCCAGGGGCTTCATGTATCAATCGCGCATTCACACAAATATGCGCATTAACAATGAGTACGCCGGATGTGAATAATTTATTAATGTTGAACTTGACGGGAAAGTGGCGTACCTCTACACGACCCATGCCTATGCACAGCCTAATGGTTGAATTGAAGAAATACCACGATTTTTTTGAAAAGCTGATAGAGGAATGTCAACTGAAACACATGGGAAAAACTTATCAATAGAAATACGAATAGCCTACAGGAATGCGCAAACTGTTTCCTGCTTCATTGTAGGCTTAAAGCCATACTGCTTGTAGCTGATCCAACAAGAAACCAGGCAAGCCTAGATCAACCGGCCCACAATAGAAAGTGCGGCGTTCTTGAAATTCGATCCCGGGTTGCTCATGTGGAAAGCTGTGTCGTTAAACAATACACCACAGAGCTGTACATTTGACGGGTGTCAGTATAGCCTCTTGTGTCTACCCTGAACAAGTCCTCCTGGCAACAGGCTGTTTCAACAGCAAATTGGCCATTCGTGAGTGATACTGACACAGTTAAACTGACCAATGTTTCTTACTAAGTTTACCTTCACCACTAAAGGCGTCTATGAACTGTATGGCGTTGGCCACTAGCCGTTTTAACTATGTATTAGCCAGTAATAAGCATAAGAACATATTTTTTCTTTCATGGCATTACAACTTACTAAAAAGACATATGTATTTTTCCACTGGCCATTTTAACAGCTTATTAGCCAGTAATAGGCTTACTAGTATCTACTATCGTCCTAGGAATATTCATAAGACTTGAGCAATTGCTAGCGAGATAACCTGTTTTATGTCAGACTTACTATTCTGTAGATATTGAAGGTTTTAGCCAGCGAAGTTTTAATCTATATGGAATAATTCATAATGCATACTTTGCTTTGTCATAGAGGAGATCTGAAGACGGGGGATAGGTTGCAGGTCTACTTCGCTAACCACTATGTTATTTAACAAGGTGTACTCAGTCAGTCAATCACTCACTCAGTAAGAGACATTCACTCCTCTTAGCCGGCTCCGCTTATGTGGTCCAGCAAGAACAATTAGAACTAATAGGTTGTAAAATGTAGCCCATATATATATATATATATATATATATATATATATATATATATATATATATATATATATATATATATATACACAGTGGGGAGAACAAGTATTTGATAATTAATTATTAAAAAATCATACCATGTGATTTTCAGTTTTTTGTTTTAGATTCCGTCTCTCACAGTTGAAGTGTACCTATGATAAATAATGACAGACCTCTACATGCTTTGTAAGTAGGAAAACCTACAAAATCAGCACTGTATCAAATACTTGTTATCCCCACTGTATATATACAGACATATATTTGTCTTTAAATCAATCTATCTTTCCTTTAAAGATTATAAACAAGCTATTTATATTAAGCAGGGCTTAATTAACAAAAGAGGTGATAAATATGAGACTCAGAAGGCAGATGGAGTGGACCTGGAAGAAGAGGAGACACATGATCACCAAGATTGGTTGTTGGGGGAACAGGGGGAACAACGGCCTCTTTCAGTAGTCTCTCTTATTTTCTCTTCTAAACCAATGATTGGTTAATAAATTGGGACTCTTGAAATCCAATGGATAATCATATGACCGGATTGGCTCTTTAAACTGGAAACAGCTGCTTTTTCTACTCAACTGATGGCTCTACCAGTGGTGATGTCTAAAGAAGTGGATCTCAACTCTGAGCCTTTAAAAAAAACAGGGTCTGCAGTCCAATCAGGTAGATTTCACCTCATAAGTCTTCTGTACTTTCCCTCTGGGGAATCTTCATCAGCACCAGATACAGTTTGATTGCAGTACTGCCCCCTAAGTCCCTGGTTTAGTTTAAGGGGACAAGTGAACAACCTTGTTCACTGGCAGGCTTCATATCACTTGCAAAGTAATGCAAACTGTAGTAACATCCAATAATGAAATTTAAACAACACAACTACATTTTGTGTCAGTGTGTGTACTGTTTGATATTATTCCAGGAAGTTAACTGCATTCACCAGACCTACCAGGTCAAAAGCTGATTTAAAGGGCAGGACTGAAATATATCCCAAGGCCTGGAGTCTCCAGGTCGCCATATTTGATTATATATTTTCATGTGACAACACGGAGGAAATTACACTTTGCTACAATGTAAAGTAGTATACAGCTTGTACAACAGTGTAAATTTGCAGCCCCACAAAATAACATAACACAGCCATTTATGTCTAAACCGCTGGCAACAGTGATCACACTGGTCACTGGAAGTTCAACATGGCACCACATGGCAAAGAACTCTCTGGGGATCTGAAAAAAAGAATTGTTGCTCTACATAAAGATTGTCTAGGCTATACGAAGTTTGCCAAGACCCTGATACTGAGCTGCAGCACAGTGGCCAAGACCATACAGTGATTTAACAGGACAGGTTCCATTCAGAACAGGCCTCACCATGGTCGACCAAAGAAATTGAGTGCACGTGCTCAGCGTCATAACCTGTGGTTGTCTTTGGGAAATAGAGGTATGAGTGCTACCAGCATTGCTGCAGAGGTTGGACAGGTGGGAGGTCAGCCTGTCAGTGCTTAGACCATATGCCGCACACTGCATCAAATTGGTCTGCATGGCTGTCGTCCCAGAAGGAAGCCTCTTCTAAAGATGCACAAGAAAGCCTGCAAAAGTTTGCTGAAGACAAGCAGGCCAAGGAAATGGATTACTGGAACCATGTCCTGTGGTCTGATGAGACCAAGATAAAGTTATTTGGTTCAGATGGTGTCAAGCATGTGTGGCGGCAACCGGGTGAAGTTGAGGGTAAAGGTGATGGACTGTCCAAGCATGACTCCAGACCTAAACCCTATTGAGCATCTGTGGGACCTCCTCAAATGGAAGGTGGAGGAGCGCAGGGTCTCTAACATCCACCAACTCCAGGATGTTGTCATTGAGGTGTGGAAGAGGACTCCA
Organism: Esox niger; assembly: GCA_016801105.1. Lineage (NCBI taxonomy): Eukaryota > Metazoa > Chordata > Actinopteri > Esociformes > Esocidae > Esox > Esox niger. Next base: position 30,873 of record JACXGJ010003071.1, read on the forward strand.
GTGGCAACCTGTGAAGCTCTGGTGAACTTTATGTCCAAGACAGTTAAGGCAGTGCTGGAAAATAATGGTGGCCACACAAAACACTGACACTTTGGGCCCAATTTGGACATTTTCACTTAGGGGTGTACTCACTTTTGTGAGATCCTTTACTTTATTAAGCATTGTATACCTAATATGGCATGGTATTCAGGTTAAGACCTAAATGTGTTCATAAAATGTTCAGTAAACACATTAGAACTTCAAATTAGAACAAACCATGTCTAGATAAACTTAAGTAACCAGTAATTAAACCAACTTAACTGAAGCAGAGAGCTTAAGAGGAAAAATAACATGACTAAAGGGAGAGAAGATTTAAGGACATGTTTCAACACACTGATTGAAGACAGAGACCAGCTAAAGACCAGCTACAACACAATGAACAAGGAGAGAGACCTGTTGAAGAGAGAGGAGCTTCAGGGAAAACTTGCCGCACAAAAAGAAACTGGGACTAAAAGTCGGACACTGTTTCAGTCTAGTTGGTGTTATATCTCCTCTGAGGCAAAGTCCTGGGAACAGAGCAGACAGGACTGTATGAAGACAGGAGCCGACATGGTAATCATAAACATCATAGAAAAGCAGACATTTCTTACTAAGCTGAAGAAAAAAGCTCTGGATTGGACTAACTGACAAAGACAAAGAGGGGACCTGGAAATGGGTGGACGATACCCCACTGACCACAGCCTAGTGGACAGGAATACAACCTGATAATGGTGAAGGGGAACCAGATTATGGGGAAAAAAGTCTTGTCGAGGTCCCTCTTCAGTGTATATTCAATGATTTGTCATGGGTAAATGCAATGTTTTGTCATACTTTTAACTGGGTCTGTGAGATGGTTGTATAACAGTGTTATATGAATTTACATATCTGTATATAAAGAAGGTTCCAGAAGTAATTTAGGAATGCGATAAGCAAGTCCAAAATATGTAGACTTTTCCTTTCTCTTCTGAGTCAGAAAGTAGTGATTAAATGAGGAAATTAGATCCAACTTGTAGTGTGACAAGTCTGTGTTCCATTTTTAGAAGTTATCCTGACAAGTTCAGCCAACAAACTAGTGTCCTGCCACAGCCTTTCAACTTAGCAGGCAGCAAACTAGTGTCCTGCCACAGCCTTTCAACTTAGCAGGCAGGTAGAGAGATTTTGTGCAAATGGAATAAATGCTTAAACTACATTGGAGTTAGCCTACAAATTAACCCTATTAGTCATCTGAATTGGTGTTGTAATGAATTTTACTTTGTCAGCCTCTGTGATATACTTTGATAATTTGTATGTAGATCATTTCTAGGTTGCATGGTTCATTTGTTATCGGATGAATCTCTCTAAATGAATGATTTAGAGTATTTAATTAATTATTGTCTTTATGGCATGATTAAAGAAACCTATTTGTGAACAATCTTGCATTAATGGACACAATCTCCACCTGCTCTCAACCTGGCTCAAGCTTTCTTCAAAGGTTCCTGACTTTCTACTGTTTTTCCTAGCCACATTTTACATTGACAATTGTCACAAAGAGCAACAAACACCCAGCCTAAAACCCCAATGAGCAAGCTACAACAAGAACTCAAGCACAGTAGCAAGTAAAAAAACTAATGGGGTAACAGCCTTTAAAGAAAACCTAGAGGAGCCAGTCTGAGGGCAGTATTTTAACTGTGCCGGATGATAGAAATTCCCTTTTAAGGACACAGCGATGTTGTGTTGTGGCCTTAAAAATCAAACGTGAATGATTAATTGAATAAAACATTAAAATAATATATATATCAAGCTTGAAATTATGCACAAATTGTGTTTCAGGATTTCCTTCTTAGAGTAGCGCTTTCTAAATATTCAGAAAAAGAGTGAAGTGGTACATTCTTTAGGGATCTGATCGCATTTGGAAAAACACTACTTGGTCTTAAGATTTTTTTAAAGAGATTTTAGTGGATTTTGTAAGACTTTACCTAACCTTCAAGAACTAAAGACAACCATTGCAGCAGATGGTCAGAAAACTGAAATTATTAAATCCGCGAAGATACTTCAATATCCCAAGACTCAACATGCAAAACTGAAGAAAAAGGCCCTTTAGGCAGACTAGGAGATTACTCTCAGATCTGCTCACATGGGTTGGGTGTTGCTGTGTGTTCTCATACTGGCTGGTTTTGTTGTACTGGGTTTCCTCTGTAATATAGTCTTGTCCTATAGACAAATTACTAAAGTTAAGAACGAACTGCAAACCTGCAACAGAAATCGGACTAAGGAGAGAAATTGTCACAGGGAGGCAGGACACGAGGCACAAGGTGAGAGTTAGGAAAAATCCTTTTAATGTTAGTAGTGATGGGATGCTTGAAGCAATTTTCAAGCAAGACTGCTTGTAACAAAGCTTCAGTACCCATTTCAGATAAAAGAAAACACCCCTTAGGGAGACTTATGAAGCTTTGTTTCTGCGCTGTATACGCTAATGTGTTCACTTTTGGTTTTGAGTCCAGTCTGACTATATAAGGAAGTGAAACGCTGTTCATTTTTGAGAGTGGACGAAAGTTGTATGATGACTGAATTGATATTTTTACTTATATTTTTGGAATGGACCGATCAAGAAAAAAAATTGTGTTCCTCAATACAAATGAATAAGACATTTCTCTGTTACAAAAGCACAGTTCTTCCCTCCCTGTCCAATTACAAATGCTCAGTTGTCCGTTCAAAACACATGTAAAAGCCCACACAAAATGTAATCTCTATTTCTTTACTCACTGATTAAACATGCACTTTTACATTTAGGAAATAAGAATACACAAACAAAGTATGAACAGGCTTTGGTAAAAAAATTACATTTTAGGCAATACAGTAGTTATAGCCTATTCACTATATTGACTTGCATTGCGAGTGAGGTGACTGACGTGAGTCCTTGAAGTGGATGACTGAAGCTTCTGTTGAGCCAATGCAACGTCATTGTGGTAATCATTATTTGACATGCTATTCATTAATTCAACAAGTAGGTATCCTCAGTGAGTGCTGTCTAGACAAGGCATCGAGAAATTAGTCTTTTAGCGAAGCAATTTGCTGGAATGCCTCATCGATTCAATAAAGCGTTGTTTGTCCATCACTAGTTCTCAGTAAAACAAACCAACAAACTGAGGCACATAGCAAAAACAATGATCCACAAAACGTGGAGAAACAACTGAACTTAAATAGGGTCCCCAATTAGAGTCAACGCAACGCAGCTGCCTCTAATTAGGGATAACAAAAACCCATGCGCACGCCTAAAGGCATCCCAACGGTCAGGCCCACCGCTTCTTGTTTTTGGTGCATATTACTAATGTCTTTATTGGCACTTTATAATTTGTTTGATACCCAAGCCAGTTGTTACAACACTTAGAGAGGGTAATACAATACAGGCCAATCCAGAATACTCTTGTACCTAAGTCTTGAGGAACACAGCTCCCTTAATTTCCCCTCCCTTCTAGGGCCGTATTCACAAATCATGTTATCTTACCACTAGGATGACTATATACATACATATATATATAGCTCTGGAAAAGACTAAGAGACCACTCCTAATTCTTCTTAAATCACCATCTCTACATGTATGGCAGCCATTCCATTCCAGTGTCTGTAATATTCCAACACAGGCACACCTCATTTTACATAATGAGGAACTGATTAGGTGATTACCTGAACCAAATCTAATTTAACAAGGACAAGTATAAAAAACACTGCTGTGGTCATCACAATCCTCTTGTAATAGGACCAGCTGGATGTCAAAAACTGTGCTAGTAGTACTTCAAAGGTAAAACAAATCCATTCAGCATGACAAAAGAGCTAAAAAGAAAAGCTTTGAGTGAGGAAAAGAAGGGTTCAATTCTTGCTTTACTGGTAGAGGGATACAGTAAGCCTCAGGTTGCTTCCATCCTGAAAATTTCAAAGACAGTGGTGCATATGAACAAGGTCAAAAAGCAGACATTGGGGCAACACAGTTTAAGACTGGTAGAGGGCAAAAATTGTTGTCCAATGACCAAGATGACCATCAACTCATTCGAATGTCATTCAAAAACCGTAGGATGACATTAAGTAACTTAAAAAATGAATGGCAAACAGCAGCTGGGGTGAAGTACACGGCAAGGACAGTTCGAAACAGGCTCCTAGGTACTGGGCTGAAGTCGTGCAAAGCTAGAAAAAAAGCCCTTCATCAATAAGAAGCAAAGAAGAGCCAGGCTGAAATTTGCAAGACCATTGGACAGCAGAGAAATGGAATAAGGTAATCTTCTCTGACAAGTAAAATTTTCAGCTGTGCCTAACACCTGGTCATCAAATGGTTAGACAGAGACCTGGAGATGCCTACTAGCCACAGTACCGTACACCTACGCTGAAATTTGGAAGAGGATTGGAGATGATCTGGGTACGCTTCAGTAAAGACTGGAATCGGGCAGATTTGTCTTTGTAAAGGGCATATGAATCAAGCCAAGTACAAGGTTATCCTAGAAGAACACCTGCTTCATTCTGCTCTGACAATATTCCCGAACTCTTGAGATTTTTTTTTCCAGCAGGACAATACTCCATGCCACACATTCAAGTCAATCAATGTGTGGAGGGAGGACCACCAGATCAAGACACTGTCATCGCCAGCCCAGTCTTCAGATCTGAACCCAATTGAAAACCTCTGGAATTTGATCAAGTAGAGGATGGATGCTCACAAGAAACCAAACAAAGATGAGCTACTTTAAAAAAAAAAATGTTGGTGCCAGGAGTGGAATAAAGTCATCAAACAGCAATGTGACAGACTGGTGGAAAGCATGCCAATATGCATGAAAGCTGTGATAAACAAATCAGGGTAATTCCACCAAATATTAATTTGTGAACTCTTTCTCATTTAAAACTTGTGTATTTTATTGTTGAAAAATGTGTTTTCTTGGCATTATTTGTGGTCTGAAAACAATCCATATTTATGGATATATGATCGTTATTTTCTACAAAGAAATACCCAAAATAACAATATTTTTATTTGGAATTTGGGAGTAATGTTGTCAGTATATTATAGAATAAAATGTTACTCAAACACATAACTATGAATAGTAAAACCAGAGAAACTGATTATTCTCTTTTCTCTTATTTTTTTGCGGAGCTGTGTACATATATGTATATCACAGCTTCAGAAAAACGGCATCTTTCCTCTTCCTCCAAACATGGCAGGTTGAGTTGTTGCCAAAGAGCTAGATTTTTGTCTCATCTGACCACAACACTTTCACCCTGTTCTCCTCTGAATCATTCAGATGTTATTTGGCAAATTTCAGATGGGCCTGTACCTTTGTTTTCTTGAGCAAGGGGACTTTGCGGGTGCTGCGGGATTTCAGTCCTTCACTGCGTAGTGTGTTACCAATTGTTTGGGACTATGGTACCAGATGCCTTGAGTTCATTGACAAGATCCTCCTGTGTAGTTCTATCATTACAACTCCCCGATGTGAGATTTTGCATGGAGCCCCAGACCAAGGGAGATTGACAGTTCTTTCATATTTCTTCCATTTGCGAATTATCACACCAACTGTTGTCACCTTCTCACCAAGCTAATTGGCGATGGTCTTGTATTCCATTCCAGGCTTGTCTAAAATCTTGTCCCTGACATCCTTGGACAGTTCTTTGGTCTTGGCCAGAGTGGAGAGTTTGGAATCTGATTAAATGATTGCTTCTGTAGACAGGTGTCTTTTACACCGGTAACAAACTGAGATGGAGTTTTCTGGATTGTTTTGTTTTTATTCTGCTCCTCACTGTCCAAATAAACCTACAATTAAAATTACAGACTGATCATTTCTTTGTCATGTGTATTGTTACTGGCCATATTATTGAAAAATAACATTATTTTAATTCAAAGCTAACAAGCAGACTTTATTACGTAAGAGTTATGCCTAGTATTAATTTGTAAACACTGAGTACCAGAATGGAGTGATATATTCTTTATACATTTGCTCACAATTTACTTTCAGCAAAAATTTACTACAAAACTAAAGCATTTCCTGCATGTCTTAACACTTCATCTTCAAAAACCACACCCACATCTAAGTGGCACACTTCCTGGGTTCATGCAATGAGCCTCAAATCACACAAATTGTTTAACATTTTCGAGCAGGAATTTCATGATCCTTTCTCTTGGTGCTTATTTTCACGATTTGAATTATCGTCCTTGGGTACATGTGTTCTCTTACAGTTCACACCACCATAGCTAGAACACCGTTAGCAGTCATGGTAGAAAATTGACATGTCAGAGCATGTTTACCACAATCTGGACTTAGATGACTATCGCAATAGAAGAGCAAATTATCATATCTATCACAACCTCCCAATTTCCCAAGACTTGAGTAGGAAAAACTTGGGAAGAAGTGCCCTCTATGGGCAGACCAAGAGGTGACAGCACATGTATGGATAACTCAGGCAGGAGATCCTCCAGACCAACCACACTGTGTTGGTTTTGTTGTGTGTTCTACTTGGTGCGATAATAGGCCTGGTTTTCAACCATATTACAGTCATGAAGGGCTATAAAGAACATTGACTGAAGAGAAGAACCAGCTACTGACCAGCTATAAAAATCTGACTAAAGAGATGAACCAGCTACATAACAGCTACAAAATCATGACTAAAGTGAAGAACTGGCTAAAAACCAGCTACACCAACCTAACTAAAGAAAGAGACCAGTTAGAGACCATCTACAACATTTTGACTAAAGAAAGAGACCAAATTAATAGAGAAAGAGATGAACTTCAGAAACAAACAAATAAACTTGGCCAGCAGGTTGGACACTGTTTCAGTCTAGTTGGCATTACATCTCCTCTGAGGTAAAGTCCTGGAATCACAGCAGATAGGACTGTATGAAGAGAGGAGCCGACATGGTGATCATAAACAACATAAGACAGCAGACATTTCTTACTAAGTTGAACAAAAAGTCTGGATTGGCAAAGACATAGAGGGGACCTGGAAATGGGTGGATGATACCCCACTGATCACAGCCTACTGGGTGACCAAACAACCTGATCATTTTAAAGAGTAATGCCACATTGTGGCGAGATCTACGTTTGTAATAATACAATACTCAACTGTAATGACATGTTGTGTGCAACCAATCTAAACTGGATCTGCGAGCAGAATATGTAACTTCTGATGCATGTATTGATTGGCAGTGGTGGTCAGAGGACGAGGACTTCTTTTGCTTGTGTATGTAATTGTCTTGCTTAAGACTTACAGTAAACATTTTGGATGTGCATTCTGTATAAACGTTGTAATGTAACAATAGTTTTACATTTCAAAATGGGTAGGAAGTGAATCTGTCACACAATCAGCTTAGTACCATTTTGATCCTGACCCACTTATAATGAGCCGTCAGTCCAGTCAGAGTATTAGAATATAGACCAGGTAGATGTTCATGTCATTTAGAATAGCATTTATGATGATGAATAAAGGACTGCAACATGGGTGTTGATGTTCTGGCTGTCATGGTAAACACGTTCACTTCCTGTTCATCTGATCGATACAGCCTAACACCTAGGTGTACTCTCTATAGCAGTTTTTTGTAAAAGCACTGTGACTACTGCTGATGTAAAAAGGGCTTTATAAAATAATTTAATATAGCAGACATCCAGAGACTATTGGTTGAAATGTATTGAAATGTATAGAAGACTGATTTAAGTAAATGCTGAAACAATCACACCTTCAAACCCCATAGCAGAAATGGTAGCAATGAATGACGGTTAAACTTCTCTTGCACACACATTCAGACACTGTGTGTATACAAGTTTGTGGATTTACCCTGTAGGTGTGATGATTGAGGTATTAGAGAATAACCACATTACACAAATGAAAACCTGTCCGCTTTAACTTTTTTTAACTGTCCATGCTTTTACCTTAGTATCTTATTTTTTTTACTTTACAAGCGGTTGTTCCTTTAAGAAACATTGATGAAAACAGTATATGCATGGACATGGCTGAAGACAATTTGGTAAAATATTTGATTTCATTTTTTCACTACTCCAGCCTCGGCCGTCGATTTGCATGTTTACTCAAACCCCAGCCTTTTGCAGAAGAGTCCAATACAGCTAAAGAAGCGAAAATTATGAAGGGTGTAAGATATAATTACATTATCCAATAGCCCCTTGTACTGAGTGTGCAACGATCTAGCTTCAGTGAGCAAAGTGCAATCCCATTAGGCACTGTGGGATTTTGGAATTTGTACAATTTCACACAAAAGAATGTATATAGGCGATACTAATTATCTGCATTTGTTTGTCTGAATTAGAAAGAAATGACAAAACGTAAAATAACAATTTGCCATGGTTCTCAGCAGGTAACTGATGGAGTGCCTCCTCCGGGTAGGGAATGAGGTTTTATCCAAAGGAGTTCAAGTATCTCGGGGGAGGGAAAAATGGAGCGGGAGATTGGCCGGAGAATCGGAGCAGCGGGGGCGGTATTGCATTCGCTTTACCGCACCGTTGTGACGAAAGGAGAGCTGTGCCAGAAGGCAAAGCTCTTGATATAACGGTCAATTTTCGTTCCTACCCTCACCTATGGTCTTGAAGGCTGGGTCATGACCGAAAGAACTAGATTGCGGGTACAAGCAGCTGAAATGAGTTTTTTCAGAAGGGTGGCTGGCGTCTCCCTTAGAGATAGGGTGAGAAGCTCAGTCATTCGTGAGGAACTTGGAGTAAAGCCGAAGCTCCTTTGCATTGAAAGGAGCCAGTTGAGGTGGTTCGGTCATCTGGTAAGGATGCCCCCGGGACGTCTCCCTAGGGAGGTGTTCCAGGCACGTCCAGCTGGGAGGAGACCTCGGGGTAGGCCCAGGATTAGGTGGAGAGATTATATTTCGACACTGGCCTGGGAACGCTTCAGGATCCCCCAGTCAGAGCTGGCAAATGTAGATCAGGTAAGGGAAGTTTGGGATCCCTGCTGGAGCTGCTGCCCCCGCGACCCAACAATGGATAAGCAGATGAAGATGAAGACAAAGAAAATGAAAATAACAATTTGGACAAACATATTTAATAGTTAAATAGAACAACCAATAGGACTGTTTTGTACACTTTAATTTCATGCTAGTTTTGATATTAAAAGTGAAACATGAATTGCACAATTCAAGATAAAAGTGTGACATTTAGTTATTAAACCCATAGTCACTAGGTGAATGACACCATCTGAGTTTCTTCAGCAACACATGACCATGGATGGGGCCAGAGATGACAACACCAAAAAAGGATGATGACGAAGATATTAGTTTAGATAAGGAATTTTTTAATGTATTTTATTCATCATGGAGGATCACAAAAATTACCATCCATGACAGTGCATAGGGCAGAGGGTCTGGATTCCCCGGATGTCTCCACAAAGGCAGATTTCTAGCTACTTACCAATAATTTAGTCTTTACTCCCTACAATATTGGACATTGAAATGTTTGTATTTGGTTTCTCTTTGGGCTATTTGAATGAGAATCACTTCATTTTGAGATAGTGATACAGGATGGGTATGTTTCTTTTTTATTAAAAACACTTGTGGTCACACAGTATCAATTGGTTTGTCTTGTTTTCGGTGCACTAAGATTAACATTTTGGAACATGGTTGTCTTTTCAAGCCAATCGTTACAACACAAAAGTAGTGTGATATAAATGAGCTAGCTTAAAAAAACATGAGTTGTAACGCAGCTCTCTGCAACCCCTTCATTTCACTTTCTCTACAAATACCTATATTTTATACTTCCGTCCTCTCTCATCTTCTCAAAACCCACTGTATGAAAAACGTAAAGGCCCCTCCCCCCTGACCATTTCCTCCAAAGGATTGTGCGGAGTCAAACATGAACAAACAAATGGAGGTCCAAGGGAAGGAGGGGTTAATTTTGGATTCCCCATGAGATCTTCCCTCTCGTTTCTGTCAGACTTGAAGAGGATGCAGTTTCTATTCGAGGTTCTCCATCACTTCCTGTTTCTTGCATGTGGGCAATATCTCCCCTCCTTGGTGTGTTTCTGTGTCTTACATACTACCCTGACCTTTACCCTGACCAAGAGCCACATCAGTACTTATGGAGAGAAAATGATGACCTCTACACCCAACCACAACAGTGAGACAATTAACAGAGATAATGAGATAATCCATTTCCCTCTGCTCTCTTAATCTCTCTTTATCTGTCTCTCTTTCCCGCTCTCTCTCTCTTTCACTTGGAATTGATAAAAAGTGGGCAATATAAAGCAAATCTTCTTTAAAGAAAGAGGCGCACATCATGGGAAAAAGTCTGTGTACATCCGCAAATAGAGGAAAAGGGAGGGAAAGGAGTTGATGCTGCCGACATGACAGATGGATTTACGGAAACCTGAGGAGCAATTAAGGCCTGTTGTCATTGGCACCCCCTTTGGCCCCAACCTGGCTCTCCTCTTCATCGTCTCCGACCACTCACCACTGCCCTACATCTTCTCATTCCTCTTCCTGATCTCCGCCCACTGCACATCTCCCATTCTATCTGCTCTCACCTGATTCTCTCTCTCCACTCACTTTTTTTCTTTTCCTTTCTCCCCCCTCTCTGCCCCCCTCACCGCCTCTGACCAGTAATGGCCATTCATCAGCATTACAGGGACCTGTCCATTGCAGCGCGGCCTGTTCATTAATGCAGTCTGCCTAGAGCTCATCCCGCCTCCTCTCCGCCCCCGCCCCCGTCTGCTGCACTACAAGTCTGAGGGGATCCTCAGCCCTCATTTGCCCAAATGACCACCATCTTTCACCACGCCAGAAAAGTCCCCGTGGGCGTCGAAGATAATGCCTGGGCGGAATCTTTACTTCCTCTCCACCCCCCTTTAAACTCACTGTTTTCAGAGCGATTATATTCATGTGTTTTCCTGGTGTATATCTACTCAGGGCAAACAAAAATGCAATGTAAAAAAGTAATAAGCAGTGTACAGATTGGACCATTTTCCCATATGTATACACATATACACACATTCAGAAAAAATCATACATTCTCCATTTTAGTCATTTACCAGACCCTCTTATTCAGAGCAATTTACAACAACAAGGAGGGTTAAGGGCATTGCTCAACGGAACAACAACAGATTGTTTACCTCGTTGGTTCTGGGATTTCAACCAGCAAGCTTCTGGCTACTAAACACTAGGCTAACATCATATTTATGGAGTAGTCCTCAAGCTGTCAAGGTTTATATGTTCTGGTGTTTTGTGTCCCCAGACAGACAATGCTTCATTATTAACATGGCATCCAGCCTAAGGTTGAAAAAAAAGAATGGTGTGTGGTATAATGTGCACATGGTTATCTTCTTGGTGTGTGTATTTTTACAGCCTGATACGGGGATCTCTCTCACACACACTCACATTTCATGAGCCGTTAGACACACATACATAGTTTTATTGAATGCCCCCACAGTAAGTGTTTCATGACACGGTCAACGCTCCAGGAACCCCAGGAACATTTCGTCTTTCCCTGTCAGATCTGATTCTCATCAAACGTATTTCGGAGCAGAATTTCAGAGAGACGCTTAACCTCTGACGCCTCAAAAAATTCAACATCTACATTCTGCCCTAATACATCACCCAGAGTTAGATTCAGCCTAAACGAAAGCCCGTAACGGAAAAAACGAAACGCATTCCCCTTCTCAGCGTTTCCTGGGCAACAAACAGCGACCCAAAAAAAACATCAGCACTGAAGCATAGGTTCCCTCTGTTCATATCCCCTGGATCTCTCACGACGGCTCGATCACATAATACGATATTCAATCTTCTCCGCCTCCCACACTCCACTGCGTCATTGCCTTTGACCTCTGAGTGAAGGCAAATCGAAAACGCATCATCGCCTGTCGCCTTGGTGATAATGGAATTCTCTAGTCCCCCCCGGCCACACCAACACCAGGCCAAGGCCCGTGTATATTAAATAACACGGCAGGTCTCACGCTGTGGACATTTACCACCTCGATTATGAACTGAGACCTGACGTATTTCGCCACGATCCACTGAAGATGTTTGAGTGTCAAAAAACTGGATGAAGAGAAGAGAGATGGTGGTTTCTAGTCATTTGACGTCTCTCTCCATCCTGCTCATTTTTGTTCTAAGAACACAGTCAGTGAACTGAACATAGTCAAATTGAAAGTTCCTCAATGAAGAATGCAAAAGGATGTCTCAGTTCACTATTTTTAAAGGTTCCTCATAGGACCATTAGATGAAACTTCCAAAGGAGCCCCAAATGGTCATTTGAAAATGTCTTAAAGGAATCATAAAAAAAATATTTGAATAACCATGTTAAGGGATTATTTGGAAAGAAGGACATTTAAAAGGGCTCCTGCACATTTTGAAGAACAAAAAAATATGATGGTTTACAGAGTACTCTCGTTCCTTGACTCTGGTATGTTGAACCTCTGCCTCCTCACATCTTCCCCCGTTCACAATAACAACAGGGGGGTTTACATTGTAGCATGTTTCCCTATCAACATTCGGATAAAACATTAATGGCCATGCTTTCTACAAAAGAAAAGAAACGAACAAACCCATTTGGTGTCATACTCTGCTCTAATAGCTTTGCTTTGCCCTTTATATTGCCAATTGATCTTCACTCTCCCTTGTTGCAGATTCTAATGCATGGCCATGTCATTAGGGTAGCTATGTTTTTATGGGCGGTAGAAAGGCTGAGAGGAGAGCTGTGGACGCACTGAGCACTTAATGTCAGTGTTAATGACCTGGGATAAATAGCCACCACACTGGCACGACAGAAAGAAAACACAACATGGGTGGCAGGGTAAAAAGAAAGCGAAAGAGGGGGAAAGAAGATCCATAGAGTGACAGGGATAAGCAGAAAGAAAAATGCAAAGAAAGAGAGGGGAAATATATTAGTGTTCTTTTCCCCATAGTTGCAGTCTTGCCAGCAAGCCTGCATGCAAGCCATCAGGCCATTGACATAGGAAGCTCCTGTGAAGACCATGGATCACATCGATCTCCTACACGTTACCATCAAACACATAAACAAAAGGCCAAGAGAAGAGAGAGGAAGAGACAAATGAATGAAAAGAGATGATAATACTCGAAGGGATGAGAAAAGGAGAGGAGAAAAAAGAGAGAAGAGAGAGAGAAGAAATGGTAAAGAGAATCACATGAAGAGAAAAGTAGAGGCAAAAAAAATTTCACCCATTGCGTATCAAAATAATTAGTGTTATTTAGAAGGCATCCATGGCGATTTAAGCAACATGCACACTTCACTACTTGCTACATGCTATGCACCAAAATCGTACAATAGCATCTTGCTAGTGCATGATTGGCTCTTCACTCCTCCTTTCCTATGTCCCACTCCCACTGGAAACCACAGCTTGTGGGTTATATTGGCTTAGTTAAGAAATATATTGAAGCCCAGTGACTTGCAGCAGCTGCTGTTATACCTTGAGTAGATTGGTCTGTATTGTGGTTTTTACATATCCAAAGCAACGTCAATGATTACCTCAAAATATCTATTAGTATTGAAGCTTGATTCGCCTCTCTTGCTAATAGCACAGCTACAGTCGTGCTCATATGTTTGCATACCCTGGCAGAAAATGTGAAATTTTGCCATTGACTCAGAAAATATGACAGATCATGCAAAATAAATGTATTTAAGGATAGTGTTCATATGAAGCCATTTGTCATCATAGAGTTGTTTGGCTCCTTTTTAAATCAAAATGTTAACAGGAATAACTAAAATGGCCCTGACCTTAAGTGTACAAACTCTTGAATGTTTGGCCTTGTGACAGACACACAAGTTGACAAATACAGAAAATGGCACAGGTAATTACAGGTGAATTTCCCACACTTTTTAAATTGCAATAAGTGTCTGTGTATGAATAGTCAATGAGTTTGTTAGCTCTCACATGGATGCACTGAGCAGACTAGATACTGAGCCATGGAGAGCAGAAAATTACCTGCGTAACAAGGAGATTGATCTTGAAAAACAAGGAAAAGGATATAAAAGATTTCCAAAGCCTTGCAAATGCCAGTCAGTACTATTCAATCACTAATTCAAAAGTGGAAAATTCTACCTGCCAAGGCCATGTAGACCAAGAAAGTTTTCAGCTAAAACTGCCAGAAGAATTGTTCGGGATACAAAAAACACCCACAGGTAACCTCAGGAGATACACATGCTGATCTGAAAATGACAGTGTTGTTGTTTCAAGGAGCAAATTGCAACAATACTTGAACAAAAGTAGCTAAGTCGCCCAAAAGAAGCCTTTACTGTGCCAATGCCAAAAAAAAGCCTGGTTACAATATGCCCAACAACACCTTGACACGCCTCACAGCTTCTGGCACACTGTAATTTGGAGTGACGACACAAAATAAGCACTGTTTGAGAAGCGTAAACAAGGCCTATAGTTATCAGAATTCCATCCCCACTGTGAAGCGTGGTAGTAGCTCACTGATGTTTTTCTGGGGGTGGGGGGCTCTAAAGGCACAGGGAATCTTGTGAAAATTGATGGCAAGATGAATGCAGCATGTTATCAGAAAATTTGTGGACTTTCCAAGACAACAATGACCCCCTCCAATGGTTACAGCAGAAAAAGGTAAAGGTTGTCAAGTGGCCATCAGAGTCTCCAGAACTTAATATCAACAAACCACTCTGGGGAGATCATGCAAGACGACCAAAGACGTTTAATGACCTGGAGGCATTTTGCCAAGATGAATGGGCAGCAATACCACCTGCAAGAATTCAGGGCCTCATAGACAACTATTACAAAACCCTGCACGCTGTCATTGATGCTAACGGAGACAAAACACAGTATTAAGAACTAAGGGTATGCAGACTTTTGAACAGGGGTAATTTCCTTTTTTTCTTTGTTGTCATGTTTTGTTGTATGATTTTGTGCCATTCTGTTATGACCTACAGTTGAATGTGAATCCCATAAGAAATAAAAGATGTGTTTTGCCTGCTCAATCTTTTTTTTTTTTTTTTTTACATTTTACATATATTACCAATTCTCCAAGGGTATGCACTCTTTTGAGCACAACAGTAATTGCTCATTTACAGTAGTGAATGGAAGATGACATATGGCATTCTCAAAGCAAAGTTTATATTTCTCGATACATTTCTTTAGGAAACATTATTTCTTAAGACAGTGAATCTTTTGACAGTGAAATGTATACCATTATTTTTATTGTAAAAAGGACACTACAGTATGTAATCAGTAATTTGCATTCATACAATCTTTGTTACTGCTATACAATCTTTACATGCTGATTTACCTTCAAAAACATGTATAGGCTCTTTACTACATTCAGTATTTTTTTATAGATTCTCTATTGTATTTGTATTTTGTCATTGTCGAACCATTTAGATATCACCTTGCACATACCGTACATTGACTCTTCTTCCATCTTTATTATATGTTGTTTCTTTATTGTATTTTTTTATTATACTTTATGTATCTAACGTAACTATATGTTATCCAGCACGTTTTATGCTTTATCTTGGCCAGGTTGCCAGTGCAAATGAGATTTTTTTTCTTAATCGGCTTACCTGGTTAAATAAAATAAATGAATGGGGATTTAATCAATGCAGAGTATTACAAAATGATGTCAAACAAAGACATGGTTAATAACAAAAAAATCTAATAATTCTAATTAAAGCAATATTTATAACTATACAGTATATGTTATGTTATGGTCTCTTCTCTGTGAAATTGTTCCTGATGACTTGGAGACAGATTATTTTAGGAGTTCAATGACAGGCCAAAGTTTGGCGACAAAAAGAATGGTCGATAAAACACGTTGCTGAAAAAAAAGGACAGAGAAGGAAAGTAATGTCACATGATTGATGGATCTTTTTGTGCAATTAAGTAAGAGTACCAAATCAATGGTAAGATGGTAACACTGAGATGCAGGTAGTGTAGAAGTTAGTAGAGATCACTACAGTGTAGTTGATGCATTTAGTAACTTCAACTTCAAATACTGCAAAGGAACTGAAGAGTGTCCACCTATTTCCCTGAGGTATAAAAAGTTGTTTGTCCAAAAACCTGCACTCAGTGCACCTCTGGCTCTCACAAGTTATTTGAGAAGGGTTCCCAAGACGCATTACATTTAAAACAAATCATAACATTTTGCTTGACCAATATAGATTTGACATTGTAAATAATACAACATTTGATAAACCTGCCTTTTTTATAAGTTGGCTATGGTCATTGCCACATACTGTCACATGCATTTTATTGGGAACTTCAACTTTCATAATTCCACCGGTGGAGAAACAACACGCACGAGTTGGAAATACTGATCACATGCGTTACCACAAACACACTAGCATCCCATTGGAAACGTACCTTTTCAGACTGCTCGATTGACAATAAATGACTTCCGACACAACACAGCCGGTTTAACATTTCTGGTGGACATCATGCGTTAGGACAACATCGACAAGAAGACATATGTGTGCTGTAACATATTTGTTGGTATTAACACAATACTTAATCGTGCACGTGCAATTGCCAAGTAGGCTTCCGTAGCTTCTAACTTTTGGGGGGAGTATTTTTATTGGGTGTGTGTAATTGTATTAGTGGTTGTGTTTTGCACTTCCAAGCCCCCGTAGCTTAGAGCTGGTATATCTACTGCATGAACCAAGGTTCATAGACTGACATGGGAAGGAAATACATACAGTGAGAAGTAGCGATACAACTGAACTCTCCATACCCTTGGCATAAGCCACTCATTTCAATCCCTCCTCCGGGCTCACAGTTATCACTGAAAGAAATAGCCATTTCTATTTCCATGGACGATTTCAATGCCTCTCACTTAACCCATTTATATTTTTAACCTTTGACCACGTTCTTTAAAATTAAGACCAAAAGGTCATAGCGTACATCGGTTTACTTTTGTGTCATTTTTGGAGTAACACACACACACACACACCCCGACAAACAGACACTGAGAGACAAACAGTACCAAAACAACCACCCACCCATATAGATATGGCTGTACTTACCACCCACTTGCCCCCGTCACCCACAAACACACACACACTCCACAATTGACAGGCCTAAAAAATACGCTCCGACATGATTGCTATTATCATTTCTGATCAGCTGTGTTGCCTGAATAGCCCGGTGCTGTCAGAGGCTTGCTTGGGAAATATTTTTTTGGTCTGCGATTGGTCTGCTTGTTGCGCGTGGCTGACTGTGATGGATGGGGAGGAAATATTATTATTTAAAACACTCCAAGCTCCCCCCTCCTTCTCTCAGATCCCAGCAACCATTTAGCAATTATGCACACTGCATGTTTGATTGAGCTCAAAAAGACCTCCGTCAGAGGGGAGAACGGACGAGATGTGTCAGAGCCGTTGAGGAAGAAGATTGTTGAGGAAATACGGAGGAAGATTTCTTTAGTGGTCATTCTAGGTCATAGGTCGTAAACAGGGACATTTCCCTGATTTAGAGAGCACTATATTAAGGAAATATGGTCCAAGTAGGTTCTGGTAAATATTTGGCAAATTTAAGGCTTCTAAACTTCTCACACATATCTATTAGCATCTTCATGAAATGTTTCACTCCTACTCATTGATTTTGAAAAGCATTCAAACCCAGAAAGTCCATTATATGATATTGAATCACTGCAAAATTCAACAAAGATCCAGTTGTAAAAAGCATTAAGCATTTCAATATTTTTTTTTCTCTTTGAGTCAAAGTCACTAGCAGTATTTAAATATTCAATACTGTTTGATTAATGTTTTTCACCTGTCCCCAAATCTTTCTAGGTTGTAGAAAACACTGAGCATAAATTTTCAACTATAAACCAATTACCAACACAATTACAATAACACCAGTTTCAGAAAAACACCTTTATTATAACGTTAGATACTACACCTTTCTGCCAGTCAGCATCTACAGTAGGACCCATACCATCCTGTTGATGTTCTTCACATAGACAAGCCTAAGGACTGATTTGAAAAACACGTAATCATTATAAAAGCAGGGCAATGGACAAACGTTTTTATATTCCTGGAAAAATTCTTAGATCCTATTCTTTTTTGCTGACAGACTTAATTGTGTGTGCTGCGTGTGCATACATGCATTAGTTCCGCGCACGCCAACACATCACTAGCACGCACATCCATGTCATCATCTCCTGTGAGAATATGCTGCGCTGATACAATATTTGCCATTAGGCTTTATTATACTCTCCTGTATACCATTGAAATGGGTATCTTTTTGGTTCTGAGAGCGCTTGTGCGTAATGTGGCATCAAACTGTGACATTCAGCAGAATGAGCTAAGTCTGGTGCCTTTCTCTCTATCGCTCTCCCCCATCTGCCTATTTCTCTCTGTCTCTCTCTTTCCATCTCTCCAATGCCATTTTGCTTTTATAATAGCATAATTAGCATTATTAAGCACACTTTCTATTATCTGAACGTTAAAGATTCTCCTATCTTTTCCAGGGTTGGTGGACATTGACGACGAAGGACGCTGTTTCCAGTGAACGTATTCCTTATATGAGCTATGATGCTGGTGAATGCTGATCTTTCAGACAGGGAACAGTTTGAGAATGACAGGATGGAGTGAAATTCCTATTACTCCACCCGAGCGTAAATACAAAAACAAAAGGAAGGTAGGCAATTTAGACAAATCATCTAGTTAACAGCGGCATTGAAGGTGGCGAGATGGAAAACAATCTTGGTAACTTGGGAAGGCTGAAACACTTCACCATAAAGAAATTATTGAGCCACGTCACCAGAAAAATATTGGCAAAAAAACGAATCAAATGTTATTTTTCATATAAGGAGTTTGTGAGTGTACAGATGTGTACACTCACAAACACACTTCTATAGTGAGAGAAAATAGAATTATTTTGTACATTTTCCCACTGACAAAGAAATTATCAGTCTATCATTTTAATGGTAGGTTTATTTGAACAGTGAGAGACAGAATAACAACAAAGAAATCCAGAACACATGTCAAAGATTGTGCAAATTCATTTGCATTTTAATGAGTGAAATAAGTATTTAATACCCTCTCAATCAGAAAGATTTCTGGACACTCTTAAAGGGAGTGCTCCTAATCTCAGCTTGTTACCTGTATAAAAGACATCTGTCCACAGATAGACAAGACCAAAGAGCCGTCCAAGGGTGTCAGGGACATGATTGTAGACCTACACAAGACCACCACTGAGCAGCTTTGTGAGGTGACAACAGTTGATATGATTATTCGCAAATTGAAGAAACACAAAGGTACTGTCAATCTCCCTCAGTCTGGGGCTCCAGGCAAGATCTCACCTTGTGGAGTTGCAATGATCATGAGAACGGTGACAAATCAGCACATAACTACACAGGAGGATTTGTATATGATCTGAAGGCAGCTGGGACCATAGTCACCAAGAAAACAATGGGTAACACACTACGCCTCGAAGGACTGAAATCCTGCAGCGCTCACAATGTCCCTTTGCTCAAGAAAGCACATGCACAGACCCGTATTAAGTTTGCCAATGAACATCGAATTGATTCAGAGGAGAATTGGGTAAAAGTGTTGTGTTCAGATGAGACCAAAATCTATCTCTTTGGCATCAACTCAACTCGCCGTGTTTGGAGGAGGAGGAATGCTGCCTATGACCCCAAGAACACCATCCCCACTGTCAAACATGGAGGTGGAAAAATAATGCTTTGGGGGTGTTTTTCTGCTAAGGGGGCAGGACAACTTCACCACATCAAAAGGACAATGGACGGGCCATGTACCATCAAATCTTGGGTGAATACGTCCTTCCCTCAGCCAGGGCAGGAGGAGATGTGTGCAAACATAACTAAATTACGTCTGTGACTGCCAACAACAGTTTTACCACCAAGGACTAAGTCATGTTTTGAAGAGAGGTCGAATATTTATTTCCAGCATTAAAATACAAATCATGGTACTGATTTGCATGACTGATTAGCACAAATGTGTTTTTTTTCGATTTTTTGGTTGTTATTCTGTCTCTCACTGTTCAAATAAACTTACCATTAAAATTATTGAATGATCATCGCTTTGTCAGTGGGCAAACTTACAAAATCAGCAGAGGATCAAATGCATTTTTTTTCCCCTCACTGTACATGAGAAGGCAATTTGTACTTTGTATATTATAACTTCAGAAGTATCAGTTACAATCTGTCTTGTCTCCACTGTATGAACTGGGTAACATGAAATTGCATTCACCTTTAGTCCTCTTCAAAATAAATGTGGTTCGCAAACCTCTGTATTCAAATATTTCTTGCAAAATTTGTATGTCTCGTTGGTGGAGTAGCTCGATTGATTTTCCACCAAAGAAACTCAGGAGAGGCAGAGGCATTGTCCCAATTGGAGAGCAGGTAGAATGTAACTAACTCAAGATCCACGAGAAGGCAAATGAGCAGCCAGAAGTTGACTTTGATACAAACAAAGGAAATCCAAAAGAACAAAGTATATTTATGAAACGCACCGAATTAAGAAATGTGAAGCAAAAATATAGAAAGAAATATAGGATTAATAACAAGTGTAAACTAGCAGCAATTTAAAAAGCTACAGTAGGTGAAGCAACCAATCTCATCACAGTTTGTTGAGGTTAAAGTTCATGCTTACTTAGATGACATCACTGCCAAAGAAAAGAAGATGACTATAGTGGATAAAGAAAATTGTTTGCAAGTGCCAGTTTGAATTCAGCCAATTCCGCAGGCTGCTTTGTCAGCATATAGTTGAAAAAAATTCAGATTACTGAAATTAGTTTGAAGTAGTTTTCGGCTTGCATTGCAGCTTTGTGAAAGTGGTATGAAACGTTTCTATTGATGAATTTGGACAATGTAAATAACTCTAATTACAGACTGGGACAGTGCTGAATAATGGATTGTTTGAAAAAAATATTATATGGGAATCTGTTTCACTTATCTATTTCATATATAACGTTTGGTTTCATTTGACCCACAGACGTTTATCTACTCAATGTACACACATTTCTCACCCCACCCAAAGCCATTTATCTCCCTCAATTCACATATAGCTGTTTGTTTTCAGTTTAAACATAGGTCCTTATCTCTCCTGGACAAACAGAACATTTTGAGGTGAGAGTGATATCTTGTTGAAATGTAACCCTATACTTGTCAAAATGCCTTAAATAGCCCTTTTATCCTTGTCACGTCCAGCAAAATGTCTTTACTTCAATGATCTGTTTGCTTCCTATGTTTTGTGTGGGTCCGCAAACAAATGAGCATTGCAGGTGTCATGTTTAAAACATGTTATATGTTAGATAACACATACAGTGGCGCTCAAATACATTCACCTGCCTTAGACTTTTCCACATTTATTGTGTTGCACCATGAAAATAAAATGGATTCAATTAGTTTTTGCTACTGGTCAATTCAAGAAAAGTCCATAATGTCAAAGTGAAACCAGAAAAGGAACCAAGCAAAGCCTAGTTCATCCAGATCAAAATACATTAAATTAATTAATTAATTAAAATAAATTAAATATAAGAAATGTTTGTCAGTTTAACATAAAAGCAAATAATAAAAATATTTCTGCCTACACTGGATTGGAACTTGGGTCTTCCACATGAGAGGTACTGCATTTAGTGGTGTTAAACTTGAGTAACATTTATTATTAAGTTTACTTCCACTACAAATAGTGTCTATGTACTGCATGGCTTTTGCCACAGGCTGTTTTAACAGCTTATTAGCCAGTAAAAGGCTTACAATTTGCTCAGCCAACTGTTTGGTTTTGGTGAAAGGATTTTTAAACAATGCATGCTCTACATATCAGCTAGTTAATAAGTAAGTTGCCTGCTCCATTGTTTTATTAGGCTAGCTAGCAAAATAGCAACAAGCTAACTATGCAAACAACAGACTAGTTCAAATTGAATAGATACAGTCAAAAATAGTCTGAGGTCATTTACATGACTGCCAAAACCAAGTACAATAAAATCCCCTGACCAGCCCTGATTCCAATATTTAATGATAGAACTCCCATTTGCCAAATCCCAGTGCACCTTTATCATAGCTCCCACAGCACCGGCAGCTGTGTTGACATAACAGAGCCGGATTTCTGAACTAACGAAAAATATTTGTTTTAATTGGCCGTGGCTTATAACTAGTTGCACAAAGTTGAGGCAAGAGGCTCATGGTTGCAACAGAGTTTCCAATGATCTACTTACATGAGCATGTAAGACAAGGCAATCAAGCTGCTTATTGAAAGGCAGCTTTTCATTGACTTGTTGTTGTCCGTCCATCTAGCAACAACTTTCAATGGGTTTCCCCACTACCTGAAGTATAAAGGCTAAAACTGCCCAGCATTTATTAGAAATAAAAATGCCCTTGAGCGCTATTGTGAAAGGCTTATGCCCGTGTTGTGTGGAAAAGACCTAGGGAAAGAACTGTTGGTTCCTCCATCTGCTAACAATAGCTACAGGATTACACAGCTTTACGCTGTAAAGCTTGAAGACGACAGACTGTTTGGACAGATGAACAGATATCAGCCTCTAAAGGTTGAGGAAGGGAAAGAGTAAAGGTGACACCGGCAAATGGACGGAAGAGCGATCCAGAACAATTGTGAAAAGGGTGATTACAAGATTAATGAAAGATCATGATAAAGAAAGTGAGAGCTTAAAGAAAGATGATGGAAGGAAATGCATTTCCTGACAGAGCTGCCATGGCCCTCTGCATCCCAGGTACGGCTGTTTCAGGAAATACACAAAGGAGTGACTCAGCAGGAGGTGGCAGGGTTTTAGCAAGCCAATTCACACACACACACATGCACACACACAAAAGGGAGGGAAAGGATGGAGAAGGAGAGAAAGAGATTCAGAGAAGAGAAAAAAATTTAGAAAAGCGGATGGAATGAAAGAACAAAATATGCATTCTGACACCTCAGGAGAACAGAGAGCCGATGAGGGGAGAAATGTACTGCAATTACAGCTAACTTCACAAGTCTGCTGTTGAACAAGGTAGTTTGATATTGGGCGATATTGAGGACACACACACCTGCCGTATCTCCTTTCAATGCCTCTCGCCGTTCTGCTTTTCACAGTAATGACCATCACTGAAAAGAGGAGGCTGTAGTTTATTTTTATGTCCTAGTTCTATGTCTCAAATCTTTTATTCATGGTCATTTAGTAACTAAAGAGCACAGCCTGGTATGCAAAGCAGGAAAAGTTACTCAGAGAAATTCAACAACCGGGAGATTTTAAAGAGGTTTTCTGAAAGAACAAAATAAAAAATTCAGTCTGACTGTAGATACGATGCATACACAGAAACGACCAGACAGACAGACTGTCTGGTCTGTGCGAATGCCTCTCTTTGTCATTCATGGTGAGTGTAAATGATGATGTCTGCACAGACCAAAACACAACACACTCTGTCAGACAAATCTAAATCATACACACTATTTCCCTCACCGTGCCTTTTTGTTTGTGTGTGTGTATGTTTGTATGTGTGTGTATGTGTGTACTGTATGTCACTCTGACATTAAGGTGCTCTTCTCACATGGTTACTGAAGCACATCCAGCACACCTCACTGTCATTTCTCTCCTTTCAATTCCAGCTCCAAACCCCAGGGTCACAGTTCACCTTAGTTCTTTCGCTCTCTCACCTTTCCTTTTCTGTATATTTTACTTACATAGATCTATTATTTTCTCTCTTTCACTGTCTTATCTTTGTCATTCCATGTTTTCTTATCTTACTCCCACTTGCAGTTCATCCTGCTCTGCCAGTGGGCATGCGGGTGTGTGTCACGCATGTGTATGAACAGTCAAGTTGTGTGTGTCCAGCCAGCAGATCATTAGACGGCCAATGAGGCCTCTCCTCAAGGAGAAATGCCAGTGGGCACATCAGGACCTCAGCAGACACCTACTGTCCAGGGACAGTAGATCACCTCATCCATAAGCCGTGAATTGGAAAAACCCCAATCAGCACCTGAATCCTGTCCAGGTGTGCCCTATAGTTTCAGCACCGTACCCCACCCTTCACCCACCCCACCAGCTGCCACAACCTCTCTGATGCAGCACAAGCCTCTGCTCCGTCCCGAACACTGGCCGAATCGAATGAGGCAACCCAGACACCCATAGCAAAAATGCACTTTTCTCCCCCTGATCTGCACACACAATCACCCGTATTGCCAAATTCACTCTGCTCAGTCCATGTTTCCCCATATTCCCCAGAAACACCCTGACAAAACAGCCCTCTAACTCCCTCGGCCTCCCATTCCCAGTTTCCTGCCCTCCTCTCATACGTTTGACAGGCTGTTCTCCAGACTACAAAGAACACAGTGGCCTGTGTGTTTGTGTTTGTCTTAGCCATTACTTCTCACGTCTGCCTGCCGCCGGCCTTCTGCATGGCAGAACAGTAGAGGTCAAAGGTCATTTGCCTCAGTGGGATCTCATATGTATTACATCACCAAGCCACTATGCGGGAGCCTTAGTTTTATACGTGTATGCATACATGTGCGAGTTGGGAAGAACCGAAGAAATTAAGTTTTAAACAGTGGTGTATATGAGTGAATAACTGGTCTAATCACATCTGCTTGCCTTGTGTCCATTTCCACCTCTCTACTTCACAAATACATATTTGACCATGTGTGTCATGCTGCATGATTTTGAAGGGCATGTCTTCGTTGGGTCCGGAGGTTGATGTGATTCACTTTTAACCTAAAATGTCCATACAGAGATGAATGCTGCAACTTGACATTACATGCATGATCCTTCTTAGTGATGGGTGAACAATGATATATTATGGACACCTATTGTGATATTGTTTTTGACTGTACTATATTGAAGAGTTTTGACACTGTGGTAATATTATTTTTGCGCTATTCTGCTCTGCCAGCACTAAAGCAGTTCTTCATCTTCTTTTTAAGAAGCCAATTTGTTCTCTGCACTTTTATTTCCATGACTCATCAAAACTCCTGGCTATCTTTTGTTCCTCTGCAGTAGACATATGGTGAGCAATACGTCGAAACGCAATGAAATCACAGTTTTGAATTGCAATACATATTGAATGTGGAGAAACTGCATTCATATCGCATTGTTCTCATAACTGTTGGGTTTAGAATTGAACAATCCCCACAGCGTGATTCCATTTCGATATTTTATTTTCCAATTATTTACAAACTTAATGTGTCCAAACTGTGGCGGTGCTTACTCACACCTGGCTGAATATAATTCAATTGAACAATTGTAGCAATGCCTATTCCTGTATAATTTCACTAAATATTAAATGTTATCTAAGTTGATAGTTCCCTCTGTTATACCCATGATTATTGATGGCAGAGGAAAGGTTATTTGAGGATCGTGTCGGGGAAGCGAATGACTTCTTCTCAAGGATCAATTTCAATAGATATTTTTTTTGATAATCTTTAAATAGTCACTCAAAGAACCCCTCAAAAAATCTACCTCAAAAGATTATCTGTGGAATCATAATTCACTGGTTCTTAAAAGAACCTTTTACATTTCAAATACCATGGGGGTTTCCAACAGAATCAATGTGAAGGACCTCTTAAGGACCCCCAAGAACATTAATTTATTCGATTTAATAAAGCAAAGCAGTCAACATAAGTCACCCAAGCCACCAGATATTCTGTACAAAATTGCTGCAGTTTTTCACCCTTTGGCTATTTTGGAAAATGCATACCCCTAGCGTCTGCTATCGAATGTGTTTGGCATCACAATAACCTCTGCGATCGCACTATGTATGCACTTAAATATCCAAAATAAATGTTGTGTGCCTGCTCGTTTGTGTGTTCGTGTTTATCACCGGAGTGACCTAGCATCCTCTCTCAGACATATAATTGCCTTGAGGTTATCTGCACCCGACACTTCCCGCTCTACTCTTTCTTACTCATACAAGAACACACACATACATACACACACACTGAGGGATCAATACTGCTGACTTATTCCGGTAACTTCCACTAGCGAATAAGAAACATATTCTCCCTGCAGCGAGTCTCAATCCCTGCTTATAGACAACTCCGAGAGGAAACAGTAATTCCATCAGTGCACAGCCTTGCTTTACCAGACAACCCCTCATGAAAGTAGAAGCAAAACAACTACTCAAGTCTTTACTACAACATTCTGGGTCACAAACACTAGCCGTCTCCACTCATTTTTCTGCCAGAATCATACAAACAAACCTTGCCTCAAGCATCCAATGTCAGGCTTCGTACCCTCCTGGCAGACGTTAACTTAGAAACAAACGTAGGATCTGCTTACCTTCCTCAGAATGGAGTTTTAACCACGGGGGAGAAGGCAGAAAACTGACCTGGGATCACTGTCTAGGGATCACTCCTACTCTAGCATTATACAGTATCTACTATAACACTGAAGCCACAAGGTAGTTTCATGGATCAAATAGATGCAGCAGTTGGATCCTATAGTAGCAGGGTGCAATTGTGTGTGTCTGTGCGTGTTCACAGGATGTGTATAGCTGACTACATCTCACAATATTAATCCACACTACATCACCAAAGAAAAAAGTATTAGGCTAAGCTTATTTTCTTTTAGTTAGCAGATATCCAAAAATACTTAATAAATAAATATAAATAATAAAAGTATATTTATAGATACTTACAAGAAATTCATGTTTATTTCCCATTCATTTAGCAGATGCTAATTTCAAGATGTTTACAGGAGGATTAGGGTTGAGTGTCTTGCTCAAGTGTAAAGAAAACAACCTTGTTAGCACAGGGACATATCTATATACAGCTCTGGACTAATTAAGGGACCACTGCACCTTTTTCTTTCGTTTCCAAAAAGTTGAAAAGGAAGATTTTGTGTGAGGAACAGAAGAGACCACTGCATATTAAACGCTTCTGTTCCTCACTCAAAACGTTCCGTTTAAACTTTTTTGGAAAGGAAAGAAAAAGGTGCAGTGGTCTAAAAAAAAAAAAAAAAATATATATA
>JACXGJ010003072.1:0-57672 GCA_016801105.1 Esox niger
CAGATCCAAGTGGAGAGTAACGCCACACACACACAACCACAGGGCTCAGTTCATACAGATCCAAGTGGAGAGTAACGCCACACACACACAACCACAGGGCTCAGTTCATACAGATCCAAGTGGAGAGTAACGCCGCACACATACACAACTGTAATCCCAACATACCCAGAAATCCCGCGGGGCCCAATCCATAGAGATACGAGCGGATATTAAAGTCTCCCATTCCCACTGTGTGTTTGTCCTGCTTCCACCAACTATTCTACAGCCATTATCAACAATACAGCCCATCAGTCACTGTGGTCCATAGCTTCTGCACAACAGACTAGTTGTATCTATAAAAAAGTCAGTTCACAGCAGCTGCTTCAGGTAATTTCTAAGGTCTATACTTAGTTTTTCCACTGCTAGGATGTAATACATTTTTTAGGTCAGTATAGTAGAGGTCAATGAAACAGATACAAAAAATGTTCTAAAATAGAGGATATTCATGAAATCCATATTGGTGTATTTAGAATGTGGATATATTTGGATCAGTTTTGCCTGCCCTGTTATCCAATGCAGGTTTACAACAACTAAAGTCCTGTTTGTATGCTTGTGGCACAGCTATCATATAAAAATGCAGTGTAGTAGTCATTATTTTTCGTGCTGTAATCTATATAACCACCGTGCTGTGATAATAACTTTTACATACTGTGAATTATTATGCTAACATGCTAAATCTATCTGAAATAAAACTCACTTTGATTTGGGGCAATAAGATGTGCATATGCGCATACATGTCTTTTACATTGTTTTGGTGGAGTAACATCGACCTCTATTACAGCTGTTGCCCTGTTCAGCCAAAGGGAATAAGAGTTAGTTGTGTCTATTGTTAGATGATGTGAAGAGTCTGGGATCATTTAAGAAATCTGAATCAAGGATGTCCTGCATGTTTTGTGTCTTAACAGATTATAGGCTTACAGGGCATCTATTCTTGGAGCTTTGAGCACGCACACACACACAAGCGCACACACGCGCCCCTGTGGGCACCTTCGCGATGAGAACAGAAAAACAGTTGTGTGTGTCACTCAGGCTTACCCATAATCTTTTGTAGTGAGTCAAATAAGAGCACACACTGACACACACACAGCGTCTTCACCACCATCTATTCTTACAGTGACTGTGGAATAATAACTGATTTCTGGGACTCAGGCACACTTGTGGCAAAGCGTGTGGCATATTATTCCACAACAGCAGGTATTCATATTGCCTCCCATTCAGCCCTGCCCAACACAAACCAACCCTTTTCCTTTTCTACATTGACTGTAGTAATATTATACAGACTAAAAATACACCCCTCATCTCCATGTACACCACTCCAATGCATTGTAGTGTAGGTGGGGGATGCCCAGACCCAGAGCGGGCCACATTCCATCTCTCTGGAGTGTCACTCATTCTTTCAGCCTGTCATTGAAACAGAGCGGTGTAGCTAGTCAGTCACCCAGCAAGCCACAGCCGGTCAGAAGGACTAGGGAAGAAGTAGTTGGGTGGTAGGACTGCAGAAGAGGGACGACATAGGACATTGACCAGTATTCAGTACACTAGTTTCTCCTCAAACCACCACCATGGTGAAATGCCTGATCCGGATTGAGACCAAGGTGAACGTGCATCTGTGCATGATCAACCACTGCTACCGTGATGTTAAGGTCCGTGTACTTCAGCTGGGTCCCAGAATCCTAGGCAAGGTTCTGGGGGCCGTGCCGATCTCTCCTGCACTCCCTGGGGCACCCTCAGTGCCTGGGTCAGGGGCTTCAACAAGGCTTGGCTTCCCACCTCCTGGGTATGGCTGCAGCAGACCAGGCAGCTCCTCAGCGGGTAAAGAATCAGTTATGCTTCTTTATCTTGGCACAGGATTCAATATCCCTTAATAGGTCTTTCAGCGTCATACTTACAGAGAGTGATATTCCTCATCATGGCACAGCACTCCTCCATCCGGTGTGAGTGATCTCACCACAGAGAGAAGGAGATGTCTGCGGTAACACAAGAAGACTTTGAGGAACTCAGATTGCCTGTCTTCCATCTCAGATTGCCTGTTTTCCTTTGGGGGACGTGGGTGTGGGGCCATGCGGTTAGATGGAAGGATTTGGTTTAGGCCAGGTGTGATTTGTTTTCTCAAGTCAATGTTTGGGCCGACACCTTGAGATCCTGGTTTATGATTGATTTGGTTTAGGGTATACTCACTAATCTAGTGCAATTTAAGTGTCCACTTATAAGATTAATACAAGTAGTACTAGCATAAACTACTAGAAGACATCTGCGGGGAATGTTTCAAGTTCATGTTTTAAATATTTGTCTTTCTCTCAGTTTGCATTGTTCGCAATCTCTTTATAGTCGGTTTAGACAAGGTTAGTACATGTACATGTAGACTAGCTAAAACTATTCCGGTCACATTCCGGAAGGGCAGTGCTGTAGGAGGCAAAATGTATAAAAATTCTGACTTGTAATCATTAGACCAAGTATTATACACACTGCCTCTTAAAAGTATTTTTAAATCTGGACCTTAACTCTAAACTTAGGCAAGATCTCTAGGCCCAAACTGCTGGGTGTAATTATGCTGAGTGGCTCGATTCACTTTATTTGGAAAAGAGTTCTTGCTCATTGTCTTTCTGCTGGATTAGTTTTAGAGTTTCATTTTCACTCTCACCCATCTGTCTCCTTTCAGGCCTTGAGTCCCTAAGAGACTCCGCCCACTCCACGCCCGTGCGTTCCGTCTCGCATGGCGACTCCTTCATGCCGCGCCACCGCCACCACACATCAGATGCCGGTGAGGGCGGGTCAGCCCAGCGTGTCATCTCTGACGAGGCCTACTGTCCCTCCGACAGCGTACTGCCCACCCCAACGGCCGAGCACAGCCTGGAGTTAGCCGTGGCCCGCCACCCTAATGGAGCCCCCTGCAGCATTGAAGAGGAGAAGGAGTCGGAGGCCGGGACTCCCATAGAGGGACAGGTTGCTGAGTTTGGACCCGATGGGAGGGTGCTTCGGCTGGGTCGGACCAGGAAGTCTCCCCCTAACAAGGAGGTGGAAGAGCTCCATAAGTTTATCCTAAGTGTGTTACGTATGTTCCTGGTGACGATGGGACTGCTGTTTGCTCTACTTTCCCTCCTCATCATGCTCACTGAGTCTGACCTGGACATCGCCTTCCTCCGGGATATAAGAAAGACACCCGAGTTCCAGCAGTTCCACTTTGAGTACTTCTGCCCTCTCAGGCGCTGGTTTGCCTGCAAGTTCCGCTGGATGGGAGGCTTCCTTATAGACAAGTGAGATGGAGGGGAGGGGGGAGGGTAAGAGACGTCGGCGCAACCAAATGGCTTCTCCAGAGAGAGCTCAGGCAAGAGATGGACGGGAGGTGAGGAAGGTGGAGAACACCATCTGAACGTGACCTAATCCCCCACCATTAACTTCCTGTTTAAAGCCAAGACCCGCCCAGCTCGTTGACTCTTTTCCGTTTTCTAACCATCTGAACTGAGGACATTTTCTGAGCTCATGTTTTACTTTCAAAATCAGGTCATTTCAAGGTACTTTCATTTTTTTTTACCAAAATACAAGGCAAAAGAGTTGTAAATCTACATCTGAGGTCAGTTTCAGAGAGAAAACATTGTTCAACCATAAAAAAACTAAAGTTGCCTTTATTTTGTATTACTTCATAGGAACAATAATTTTACGTGGAAACTTTATTTAAGATGGGTACTATTATATAAGATGGAAATTGATATAAAACCAGAGGTTATAGGGTGACCCGTTACTTCTTGCTACTGTAATGTGTACTGCACAATAAGTTTGATCATAGAAAAGGCGAGGGATAGACAGATGAAAGAAGACAAAGAGACCAGACAGAACATTTTCAGAAATTTGGGGTGTACATCTGAAACATTCGTGATAATCAATGCTGCTGAAACTTTTTTTTGGGCTGCTATTGGAGTCTGGAGTTGTATTTACACGAAGAGATGATACTGAATAGATGTATTTCTGAATGTAGATAGGCTGTCTTGTATGAAGGTTGAATAATATTTTTCTAAGGACTTTGGTTTGTCCTAAACCCGATATGTTGATGGACCATCATTTAATATTGACATGGTACAATCAGAAAGAGTCATCATAAACTAAATAAATGGAACTCTTGTGTTCACAGATTTCAAAGTGTATCAGAACGTATAATGTGATAATGATTTCAATCAGTGTATAACAACTAGCAATCATTTGTTTTTAAAAAAATAACTTTTACAAAAGATCAATCAAACTACAGTGGTGTTCTTTGTCATTATAATTTGGCATTGAAAATACATTAGGGGTAGAATCACAGTGGTCAACTTCTTGAAAACACTGTCTGACTATATGTGCAATACTATAACCATGAAACCTATAAGTATTTAAAGGTTGGAAATGTTATACATTTTATGAAACGTGCACTCTGAAATAAATAATTCTAGGTATTTCCATGCCTAGGTGAAAAATACTTTTCAACTTGTAGTTGCGCTAATGCATTGGATTATTTTAAAACGTTGAATATATTGAAATCCTGCTGAATTATTTTATACAATGTAGTCTCCTTATATTTAGAGGTTTCCTTGTATGACCTATTTTAACTAATGTTATTTTTTATCATTGAACATTTACTTTTGTAGTGCGTGCTGTGAATCAGATGTATGGAAGGTAGATAGATTCAGGGCGCTTCACTGGACCCATATTAAACCTGAACCTGATCTAAGGAATCCTTAAGGTAAATCTTGAGTGGTTAGTGGTCTAGGAATGGGCCTAATCTGGGTCAGGGAAGCTTTACGTCGTACTCCATCCGAGGGAGCGGTGTTTACCTTCTCCTTCTCACACTTTACATATCTACCAAAGATACAGTACCTCTCCGCAGCCTCCCTGGGTTTGCAGATGAGTGCTACAGTTTCCGAGGAACGTTTTTAGATGGAGTTGACTAGTGTAGGGCTGAGTAACAGGACAGTGATCACCACGAGCTTCTATGCTGTCCTTAGACAGCACGTACCTGTTGGCATGGAATAAGCAAGATGAGAGCGTGAAAGAATATCTTTAGAGATGGTTATGGTGGACGTTGGGTCCAGATCATCAGATCCACTGTAGCCAATATCTGGGATAGTGGTTGTTTTGGGTTAGTAATAATCACATGATGCCTCTGCTCCGACATTAGGCTCAAATCCTTATGATTTCCTTTAAGTTATCTGCCCAGTGTTTCCAGATTTCTATGAAATATTACCTATAATTACTGACAAAATGAGTACAGCAATTTTTCTTCCGACATTGTTCAATAAAGTCTGTTAAAAAGCAGCTCTTCTGTGTAATAATGGTTTGTACTCAAAAAACAGGATACCGTAGGTCTATAATAGTCATGAACAGAATAATGTAAGTGTATACTAATCATAAACAGAATAGTGTATACTAGTCATGAACAGAATAGTGTATACTAACCATTAACATAATAGTGAATACTAGTCATTAACAGAATAGTATCTACTAGTCATTAACAGAATAGTGTACGTGTATACTAGCCATTAAAAGAATAGTGTATACTAGTCATTAACAGAATAGTGTATACTAGTTATTAACAGAATAGTGTATACTAGCCATTAACAGAATAGTGTATACTAGTCATTAACAGAATAGTATATAGTAGTCATTAACATAATAGTGTATGTGTATGCTACTGATAGTCTAGACATTATCAGTACACTCCTGATTAGCTAGCTCATACTTCCCTAGGCTGCTGATTGGCCAGTTCAAACTCCAAAGAAAGATTTATTTATTCCTCCAGTAAAATCTTGGGGTAAATACAAGTATAGGACATGTCAACAACATTATTTGGGTATGAATTAACAAAACGATAGTTCATGATTTTACAATTAGTTCAATATCAATTCAGGGCCAGAATGTGTAGGTCCAGTAGAAGTCAGAAGGTGTTGCTTGTTACCGCCCAAGCTATTCAACTGAAACGCGGTTACTCAATACAGTTAAACCTCAGATACCCCAAAGATCCAGGATTTGTAGGCATTGGCTATTGCTGGGTAAAGCTCCATTTGAATGTTTAAAAAGGCTCTGTTGGTTTTGTTTTGCACCAGTAGAATCCTAGTTTGCATATTTATTTTCCTTTACAATCGCTCAATAGACTATATAATGAGTTAAATAATAAATATCATAGATTTATGGACTAACATTGTCTGCTCCGCAGCAAGATTACAACAAATGGTTGGTTTCTGTTTGACCTAATATTTTAAAGTGATTGTGTTTAAAATTGGGAAAGAGTGCAGGCAATTATAGACAGAAGTCATTAACAATGATGTTGTTATACATCCCATTGCAACATTAAGCTTCAATATGACAGACAACACAACCTCATTTGAGCAATAATTAAGAAAATGTAATATAACGTATTTATCTCATTGTGGGCAGTAAATGTGACGTTTTTACTGTTTGTCTTGATTCTCGTAATAAACGGGATGACATGCAAGTGACAGATTTGTCGTGATTAGTCTACCTACCGTGAAACTGGTGAATCTGCCTTGTCGGCGCCTGTGATGATTATGGTGTTGCAATAACATGCAGCTCAGTGTTGCTTGCATTGGGTCTGTGCCAGGTTGTTTGTAATGCAGTCAGGCTGCACATCTGAAGATTGCTATAAACCATAGGAATATCGTATCAATTGTGGTTCTGGAGATGTGCAAATGTGTTGAGGGTTTTATGTACTTAAATCCAAATGGAAGACTGTCTGGAAAAGGGAGGAGTTGGTTGCACTCATTTCACCAATCCAAACATGTCTGTTCTATTGGCCAAATTCGGGTAGGTCCCTCCCCACTTTTGGTAAACAGTAAAAAACAGGGAGGAATAAACCGGAATTTGTACATAGAAGCTCAGCTTAACATTACATTATACAAATACAACTTTTTATTTGGCTAAATATATTCACCCTTGAACTACATTTTATTTGGAAGCCATTTTCCTGGAGTCTGTGAACTAATAATCAAGCCTGATTATTACAAGCAACCTGGTGAGATGACAATGTGCTCAGTGTGACTGACGCAACGACAACCTGGAATGTGCCCAATATCTCTTATCAATAACACCTTGTCAGCCGGTGCAATGGCTTTGGCCTTCTTTTTGCTTCCTCACTCATGGCCATAGATGGGGATCTGTCTCTGTAAGCATGTCTCCTGCATTTTCTGTGTTACTCCCAATCAAGACTGCATATTTTTTATTACAAAATAAAAACGGATGTGTTAGATGATTAATTTATCAATAAATATATATTCTTACGTGTCGTATCTAAACAATTTCAACTATTTTTCACACACAGTATACTACATATGTTCTTTCCTGATATTTCCAGCACTACATTATGCATTCCTTATAGTTTTAAGGACCACCACAGTAGATTCTAGAAACCATAATAAATAATGCTACAACAGTGCCACCTACAGCTGAGGCTCAACTCTTAAATGGTCCTGGGCTAAATGGTTCTCTGTTCTATCTCATTAACAGCACAGTGTCCCAAGTCTAAATCAGTCACTGATTAGAGTGGGAGATGAAGACAAAAAGCAATGGCACATGCTTTGAGGTCCAGAGTTTGAAGGTGAAACACAGCTCTAATTAGCCGACATTATAAAAATCCTTTGGTTGGCCTCTGCCTCAATACTGAAGTGTTTAACTACATGGAAAAACCCCACATCTTCTTATAAACATATAACCTTATTTAAACACAGACAGAGTAAAAATATGTGCAACAATAACAAAGGCTGAATGCAGATCAACAGAACAAAATACCCAGCAACCACATCAACTTATGTTGGTCTATTCTAAATGTGTGTTCTCAGCCGATAATTTCATACACTTAGAGAGTATCATTCTTTAAAAACAAGGGTATCTATCACAGAAAAGACAAGTGTATGAGATTATTAAATTAGCAGTGTGTGTGCTATGAAACCTACACTACTCAGGAACTCTAGTCAAACACTACAAAATACTTTATTTTATTATAACAGCACAAAATTATGACTTCAGTGTAGTATATAGACTGCTTAGTAAAGTACAACACTACCATCTGAAGGTGAGACATTGCTCTCATTAGCCAACAAATACTTTGGTAGCCTGAATACTGAAGAGGTATTAAACTAAAGTAAACATTGTTATTCAAACAAACAAAACAGCAAATGTATTTTGTGCAACAATAGCAAAGGCATCTTTCAGATATTAATACAATTATCAAATCAGGGATTTTGGTTTCCTCTAAACGTCCATATTCAACAAGCATCTTAGAGTGCTGTTTTACAATCACTTGAGTTAAAAAAAAAATCTGAATACACAAGACATATGGCATCTGATTTTTGAACAGCATTCCTGTTCTGGTGCCATGAACACAGTTCTTTCCTCCTCTCAGTCGGTGAAATAGTACATTTTTCTGCAGTGGGGAATCGTCAAGGCCATCTACGCATTCAAAAAGGGCCTATGGATGGATACAAATCCATACATATTTTTATATGTAATAATTTAGTTTTCTTTGATTTTGTCTTTTTTTGTGTTAATGGTAATGATCTTCCCATTGAATTTCTTCAGTGTGTGTTAAAAAAGAAGGGTTAATATCCAAGAGAAAAAATATCCAATCAGAATTTTTCATCTTTCTGGTAATATCTTGGTATAAAAGATCTAGCTGTGCTCAACGCTCATTGGCTAGGTCCTCAGGTTTTAAATAGAAACATTTCGGAAATAAAATATAATCAACCAATCACAAATTGTCTTGCAATAGGTGTGACGATTGTATGATGCTCCAAGGCCCTCTAGAGGGCATTAGTATACGCCTCTAATTCAGAGCCAATAGCAATCCTTATCTTGTTTACGCCCGCTTGAGCCTAGCTAACTGGCTTGCTTGCTTTTTGTAACGATGGAAATTTTAACTTACTTAACTGATCTTTTTTTTATAGTTCCGTAAAAAGAACAAATCTTTCAACTTATTTAATTCGAGTCAGACCCCACAGACTGCAGAACGTTCAAAGCTTGAAAAAGTAGGCCAGCTAGTAATTGAATAATATGCAGCTTTGAAGTACCTATGACAATCATTGAAAAATATATTGAACAAATACTGAATTAAATGTGTTTACATTGATTTATTAATAACAAATCAGAAAAACAAAAAAGGTTAACTTAAAAAGTTGTCATATAAGTTATAGTAGTTTATCAGATGCATTTATACAGAGCTACATACAGTAAGGGCCTACCATTTTGAAAGAACTAAGTGAAACCACCACACTGTCCAGTAAGTGCACTCAATTAATTAATTTAATTAATTATCAGCAAAGCACTGTACAGAAGCCTATACAAATAAATATAAAAAGTGAACAAAAGGCAACAGACAGAGGTGGTAGCAGTGGAACAATGTTTAAGTACTCTCCCATGAAGGCTACCTTTTGAAGCACAGTTATAAAGCGCCTCCTGATTAGTACCCTTCTTGGCTTTACTGTGCTCCAGGGGATATTCAATGCCTTGCAATGTTTTCGTATCCCAACCTCTGATTGGTGCTTTTGAAGAACCTTATTCCATATTTACTTTGAATGTTCGTAATCATTATGTCGTTTTTATTAGTCATTGCACAAACCAAACCTTTGGCATATGCAATCAATCCTTTTCTATACTTAATTTTGAACAATTTGCAGATAACATTTTTCACTTTAACATTATGGACTTTTTGTGTTGGTCAGTTGAAAAACACAAACAATATTCATGGAAAATCAGTCCAAGGATGAATACTGGGGTGAATACTTTTGAGAGCCACCGTAAATATAAACCGGTGTCAAACCAGTTTTACAGAGGGCCAAGTTTCTGCAGGTTTTGGACCTCACCTTTTAGTTGATTAATTGGGTCACTAATTGGTTAGAATCTCCCCTCACAGTTTGGTTTAGGTCTCAATCAGGTACCAGCTGAAAGGTAAAAACATTAATCAGCAAACACTAGGCCCTCCATGGAATCGTTTTGACACCTGTTACAGTATCCAAATGGTCTACCAACTTCAGTGTAGTGACAGTAACGTTGTTGACTTTAGTTGAAATATATTCCTCTTTTAGATGCAAGTTACATTACCCTGTTGAATACGTTTTTTAACTTAATACACTGAGAATGAAAACAGCATGTTACTTCCATGAAGATTTGTAGATATATTAATGGAATACTAAATAACAGCTTTATTTTAATCTTTATGTCAAAGTCCCCAGTTATTATCTGAACAGAGTGATTGACACATGTCTACCAGTATCATTTAAAGTATCATTTAAAGGCAATAATAGGCCATAATAGGCCATAATAGGTGTTACATCATTTCCATCTAGAGGTGATACACAGGCACAACAGCTTCACTAGGTTTTCTGGCTACCACAAACCAATAAAAACACAATTTTGGTAAGCACAACCCATGCAAAAAAAATACATATCTAGTGATATGTCCGAGGTGCTGTCGCCCTGGATCCGTTTTTCTTCAAGGACATTTTTATTAAGCTCCATTAATTCCTTCCCTCAAACTCGACCAGTCTCCCTGCTCCTGAGAGGCATCCTGATAGCATGATGCTCCCACCAACATACTTCACTGTAGAGATCGTTAAATCCAGGCAATGGTACCGTGTTCTGCAGAAAGAACAGATCGATGGAGTCCGACAGAGATGGTTTTCATTCTGGGAGGTTCTCATCTCTGTAGAGAAATTCTCAAGCTCTGTTAGAGTGGCCGTTGAATTTTGACCAAGGCACTTCAGTCTCGGTTACATAGTAAGGCCTGGTGGCAAACTCTTCCTAGAGTCTTGGTGGTTCCAACATCTCCCATTTCACAATGACGGAGCCCACTGTGCTCCTTCAATACATTATTGTTTCTTTATATAACGTTCCCTAGATCTATGCCTACAGATACTTCCTTCGACCAATTGGCTAGGCTTTTACACGGATATGCCCTATGAATTGTGGGAGCTTACATAGACATCAAGGATGATCACAAGATACAAATTGCTTTTGCTTTGACTTTGAGTATTGTGTATAGATTGAAGGGGGAGGGAAATGTAATAAAATATTTATTTCAGTGTACAACTCAACCATATCTGGAAAAAGTGAATGGGCCCGAATACGTTCCAAAGCCACTACCCTAGAAATCTATGTTGCCTTGAATATTCAGAAGATGCTATAAATAACACAGACACTGAAGTAAACCAATGCAAACAGAATGTGATGATCTCTTCCCATTTGTTAGTGAAAAAAATGTGATAGTATAAGGAGCTTACTTGATGCAAGTCAGAAGTGGAGCTTTATTGGTTCTTTCAGAGGTGTCATAAACCCTGGGGAAAGTTCTAAAACATTGCGAAATAGATACAGAACCTACTGGTAACCGCCTTCTGTTTTGAATTCCAAACTGAACCACTTAAATTCAACATTTCAATCATAGTATCCCACCCCTCAATGATCAGAGAAAGCGTGACTGTTGCCTGTTAACTCACCACATGACCTGCCAGTGTAATGAAGCAAGGAAACCCCTGCAAGCTATACCTCCAAATCCCAGACATTGCTGGGCTAACATGTCATATTTTGGGACCACCAGTGGCGGACAAAATGCTCTAAACTTGAAGCAAAATTCATTTCAATTGCAAAAAATAACTATGGATTTAACTATCTGATCAGCTGAGCTAATGTTGTACTGACAGCGGAAATAGCACGGAAAATAAAACATTTGCACTCACTATTCCAGTATTTGGTTCCAATAAAATAACAGCTTATCAGCAAAACTAAAACAATGGCAAAATATAAGAATTACATATTAAATCGGAAATAGAACTCTAGCCTCGCAATTACAATGATTTAAGTATACGTGTTATTTCACAACACTACTGAAACTCAAAACACTCCACTACAGATATCTGACATGGCTTTAAAGTGTAGAACATGTGAAATGCGCACTGGTGATTATTAAAAAAAGGTGATATGGAAAGGACTAATTGTAAATATGACTTAAAAAGACAGGTTTACATAATCTACAGAAAAATAGGACTCTGCTGTCCTAGCTTCAAGAGGAAGCTGTTATCAACATTGGGGGCATGGGCAAAAAAAAGAAAGTGTTTTGACTGGGCTGAACTGGAGCCGTTATGGTTGGAATGGCCAAGAGACCAGAGGCGGCAGAATGAAGTGTTTGAGTTGTAATGCAGGGGAGGGTTTGATGATTGAATGTATGGAGGGAAAGTTCATCTAGCTGTTCCATAGGAAAGCATCACGGTTTTGTCACGGCTGTGAGCTTCCACTGGAGTGGTGGAACATGCCGACATGAGAACTTGAAAAGGTTGAATCCTAGGTGAGAAGTTGCAGTGGTTTGGTGGCACATGCAGGGAGCACTTTCAGCCAGTTGGAGTAGACCAGATATGACAGCTGCCTGAATTAGTACCTGCCCCATTGCCTGAGTGAGATAAAGTGATATTGAATTATTGGACTTTGTCAAAGTGAAAAGTATAGATTGGGTGACAGATGTTGTCAACCTGATTGGTTAAGTGTACATCGCACAGATTCCCATCTCCTACCTGTTCTGAGCTACCACGATGCACCGCTTGTGAACAGGGTGAACGTGAACACTGCAAACCATGCTACTATCAAGGCTATGGAGTGAAAAAAATACCAAACTTACATAGGCATTAGTCATAAGCTTTTGAATGGACAAGAATGATACAGTGGCCAGTCGGTGTACAGAAAGAGAGATATAAATAATCAACGAATGTGACTTTACCCTGGAGTCGGCCGGTCAATGATGCCAACATCTCAATTCCAGTCCCCGACCACCAGCGTTGAACATGTGACAGAAAGTCAAAGGTTTTCAAGCCATGCTTGATCCGATATACCTAGAAAAGAGATAAGGCAACCAAATAACAAAACTGGAAGTCTACATTATATAATGTGTTTTAAATGTCCACTTCTAAATATTGTAATATCTTGTCAATTTGCATGTGCTATTTTTTGGTTATGAACGTCTGAAACCATCATCAGCACTGTTGTGCAAACTCATGTATGCAAATCCAGACAAATGATGAGAATTAACATTTTTCCTGATTTAGCATGGAGAAATTAGTCTTGATTAGTAGAGAAAGAAGGGTATTTGAATCCACAAAAAGCCATGGGAAGGGGGAGATGATGATTAGTTGATTTTCTGTATTTTTTCCCTTTACGACAGGCTAAACTTGACAGGAGATTTTCTGCTTGGATGTTACATAAATTGCAATATGTAACATGTCCTTTAAGATATTTTATCATTCACTGAGAGCATTACACAAACTGAGCACAAACTGAGCACAAATACTTGATTTTTCTTTCTTTTTTTACGTATGGAAAACTACATTTTGAAATGTCAAACAACTGAATGGTTCAATTATGCTGGTTAATCTTGGGTTTTGTGCAAAACCCTGCTTCAGATAAGAGACAACTCTATGTTGATTGTATTACGCAGTATACCTCCTCAAAAACAGCCTTCTTCACATTAGTGCTCCGTAGCATCCCATCACAGCTGACGGCCAGCAGATCTGTAGTATGTGACCTAGAAAACACCATGCAGACGACTGGCTTAGTGTGTGGCTCAAAGAGCACCACACCATTATCGCTTATATCAGAGTCCTGAGGAAACTAACAAGCACAGTCAAATTACCACCAACACTTCTACATCCAGTTTTAGAGTGTGTGTATGTGTAGAATACTAAGATTACCCATCGGTATCCACAGCCCAACTTCCCCGCCGTTGTCCCCAGCTGCCATGAGCAGGCGACTGCTACATGGGTGGAAGGCTGCTGAGAAGATAGTCATTCATCACCTTAGCTGCTCCTCCAAACTCACTCAGCTCCATATCCTTCAGATTACCACGGTATCTGGAACAGAGAGGATGTTGTCAGCCTGGCACACCATCACACTTAACACATTTTGACATTACAAATCAATAGGATGTATAGCCAATAAAAGCCAAACGGCTATGCTCCCAAACGTCAACAAAAATATTGCAAGCAATAAGCTCACTCTCTTAAATCCATCTCCTCATCTTCATCTTCTTCTTCCTCCTTCTCAACTGAAACCTATGAAATAAAATAAACAACTGCAAATGATTGATGAGAAGAGTGAACTGTAAACAGCTATGAACAGTAGCTATATTCATGATGAGTAATTGTGCAATCTAGCATGACTGATGACCCAGACGTAATTTTTTAAATGAACACATTAAAAGCCAAGAATTATCTTTAAGATAGAGTAAACAGGAGTTTGATATCCACAATGAAGAAGAACATGAGGATGGCTGCAGAACTTATCCCCTGTTGTTATATCACAGCAATGGTCGATAAGATTGGCCACTTCTCTGATTCGTGCCTATATTCGTAGACTTATTTTGGAGGCCATGGGTCTGTCAGTCTTCAAACTAGGCCAGTGGCTTTCAAAAGGTGTGTTTTTAGGTAGGGGTCATTTATGATTGCATCCTGAATTAAATACCAACAGTTTAAATAAACCTCCTATCAAATAACCCAACAATCCCAACTCTGTACTTTTCACTGGTTTAGTTTGATTAAAAGATTACAGCTACGTTTGAATTAGATGAAAGATGACTTTAGTTAATGCCTGGCAGAGCATTACCAGAGATGATACCCAGTATCTGGTGCAGTCAATGAATCACAAACCTAAAAAAGGTATTGCATGCAACGAATATGCAAACAAATATTCTAAGCACTTAATATGAACATTACACTGAGAAAATACAGGTCAAATATAGCGTAAATTCCAGTTTTTAGCTATTGTGTTACTGAATAGCATTTCTGAAATGTCAATGGAAATTTTGTTATTTTACCTTTAGCCAAAAAAATGTGGATTAAAGCAAACAAGGTTCCAATAATAGATGTGGGCTTTACAGTAGGAGTAGGCCTGTCTTTTCATGCCATATTCTTTCCAGTACTGCGAAAGTTAGCCATGATTTCCTAATGTAAGACTCTGCTTCATGACTTACATGTTTAGGTTTATAGTATGTTGTGCGTGATTCCAAAGGCGGCTTCTCAGATACAACCTTCTGGATTCTCAAAGATTTGGTGTGAGGCGGCAGTATCTTCGCCCACTGTAACCTACTGCGTTAAGCAAACAAAGAAACAGAAGCAATGTCATTTTAAGATGAATACAATTGTTATTATTTTACCCAAACTGCCTGACTAAGCAGAAAAAACTAAACTCAGAATGGAACAGGAAAAAATGCATTCAACATTTTTTTATCGTCAAGACATTTTAGGCAGGTCATAAGTATCAGTCAGATGATGTGATCCCAAGGTAAATGGAACTGCCATAAAGGTAATAAGAAAGCCAATACGCAGGTACTGAAGTTAGACTTTTCCCCCTGGTTTCACAGTCAAATAAAATGCAGTCAATGCTGATAACCCCATTTAGTAGATAAGAAGTCAAATAATACAACCGTTTCCAACAAAGTTGGGACTGCGTAAAATGGAAATAAATACAGAATGCAAAAATGTGCAAATCATTTAAACCCTAATTTCAATAGAAAATGTTATGTAGGGGCCTCATGTATCATTCATGCTTAAGCACAAATATGTGCGTAAAGCTGTCAGTTTTGACACAAAGGCTGAACCTGACGGGAAAGTGTGCATTTCTCCATGCAAATCCCTGGAGAAACAGTTAATTAACTAAAATGGGTGCATGCCATTTGTTATAAAAATGATATCTACTGAGGCAGGTTGCTAGTACTTCGTTTTGGTTGATACCAATAGCTATCACTACTAAATACATATTACGTATTAACTGGTCGAAGGTAATTATAGGTCAGAGACTCTGAGTGATCCTTGACAACGCTATATCGTTTCATATATTATCTCGATGGAACTTGAGTGTGACATTATAGATTTCCTCCAGTACTTGCACTAGTAAAACAAGCTGTTCGTCAGGCGTGTTTTTTAGGTTATGGACTATTCAGTATTGTAGAACTTCCTACAAGCATTCCTATTGGTTTTGCGCAGTGCTCGGATTGGCTTTCCGCGACCGAGAAGGGAAAAAAATAGAACATTGCTGTAAATAGAACACACTGTGTATTGTGTACGCAAGTTTGATTAATCCCAATAATTTTGTGAACACACAAATCTTACAATTACTACATATACAACAGATAAGCGACTGATGCGTGTTTGTCTATGAAATAATAATGTTGTGAAATTACATTACTGTGCATAGTAAAACAATTCTAAACTACATGGTAACACACTGAAATTAGGAAGAACACGCTTCGCAGAGCTGTCAAATGCTCATCTGCGCCCATGCGCTAGACATCCTAACGGGTGGAAACTGACAAAATGTGCATTTCTGACATTGGCTTCAAAACCCCATATTCAGATTGGAAACATATTTAGCAAAAAGCTTGTTAAAAGATGGTTGTATGCAAAATAATTGCAATCTGGCTCAAATCACTGCAAACAGGACAGCCCTATTCAGGACTTTCAGAATGTTTAAGTAGTCCAATACATGGGACATTCAATGGGTTGATAAAAGATACATTTTTCTTTGGAGCTAAATTACTTAAACGGTAAACCTCATAATTAGGTTGAGATTTACAATTAGTGCCTTCTCTCATACAAAAAAGTAAAGGAACATTGACTAAAATCTATCAGCTTGAAATAAAATGGTCCTTCTCCACATGCATGTGATCAGGAAATAACATTTAAAGGGTAAACACACATATTTTAAAACATGAAGGACACATTTTATTTTGGGGGCAGTGTGCTATATTATCTAAACAGAGTCAGTAAAGCCGTAGCAACTCGTCATCTTTAAAGCTGTACTAAAGTGAAGGGATGTGTTGTGGTGTTTACCCTCAGGCTAAGGTAATTGCTCACAAAGTGTGGCTGACAGTCTAACATATTAGAAGTGAAATAAATGAATTAGTGATAATCCGTTTCTTGTCTGATTTCAATAATTGAGGATTAGGTTTGTGTTCTGAAATCCGAAAGATTCTCTGCTGCATGAATGGGTCAAATTGAGATAAGGTGTGTAGCTATCTATGTATATTACGACTTGATATCCTGTTGTGTAGCGGGTGAGTAATGGCTAGTTAGGGCTGTGTTGGTGCGCTTCAAACGGTTATGTCACTAGCTCTGAGACCTTGAAGTTGTTTCCTAAGGAACACAGCTGTTCTAGAATAAGAATATCTTCACCAAGGACATCCAGTTCTTGCCCTGCATGGAGTGGTTGGACAGTGGAGAAAGCCTAACAGTTTCATATGTAACTTTTTGGTTGGAGCTCTGGCTAAGCAAAGCATTTGATTGGTGTAATGTAGTGTGAGGCAACACGGATCTAGATTGATTCAATTCTAAAGTAATTTCACCAGGCCTAGCATAACATGACCTGGTCAAAGCAACAAGTCTGTACCAGAACACTGACTCAATCATGCAGATAATAATAAAACCTTGCCAGGTCATACTGGTTCACACTTACCTTTCTTTTGGTTAGGTCATTTTCTTTAAAGCTGGGTGCAGGTACCAGTTCCTCGTCAGGAGACAATATCTTGGGGTTGAGCTTCTCTTGGATGCCCATGGCCTTTGAATCCTGCAACTCATTGAAAGATTAGGCTACATACAGTCTATCTACACTTTATGGCTCATAGCCCTACCATGTTAGAGATCTTCAGGTGTGAACTGGAGACTTCGAAATGCTAAAGCAGCTGCTTCTTAATAGCTGGGTTCATTGCCCCAAAACAGTGCATTTGTAACAGTAAATCGCCCCATACAGATTTGATATGCAATTCATATTGATTGAATTGTATGAGGCAACATATATACAGGGTTGGGAAGGCTATTTTTAAATGTAATCCGTTACAGTTAAAAGAAACCTGTCCAAATTTGTAATCAGTAACTTTTGGATAACTCATGCAGTGTCCTACAGCATATTGAATGAGGAGCTACGGAGGTGTCTCTTAAACAGGA
The DNA here is from genome assembly GCA_016801105.1 of Esox niger. NCBI lineage: Eukaryota > Metazoa > Chordata > Actinopteri > Esociformes > Esocidae > Esox > Esox niger. Next base: position 17,994 of record JACXGJ010003072.1, read on the forward strand.
GTGTAGCACAACATTCTGGGCCCTGAACACAGGTCTCTGAGGATTCCTCTTTATTCAAAATTCCAAAATAGCTGAGGGCCCCTCTATATAAACTTAGTACCCCTTTTCCCCTGGTCCGAAGCCACAGCTCGTAAACATAGTATTGCTGGATGGAGCAATTAGTGCCCCTCCAATACGAATCTTATTTGATGAGTAGATTCTTCTGAGTATTTACTACAATAAAATTACTGAGTGGCCAATGACAGGCTTTGTTTCCGGGCAACGCCAAGCCAGTGGGCCACGGTTGGCCACCCAATTTGTATCTCCCGCGACCTACCCTTATGTCGGGATCAAGACTTTGAAAACGAATGGTATTGTATACCATTGCAACGCACACGTTCGTTAGGTAATTAGTAAATTCACTACCAATGTTTCAGACTTGTGTTTTGATTAGCACGGGGGTAACTAGAAACTAATGTAAAGCTATCATCTGTGAATAACTTAAGTTATATTATTGTGACGATACTGTGTCGTCCTCCAGTCTTACCTTCAATATGTTGTGCAACTTCACAAACGCGTTTTTAAGTTTGGTGTCTTCTAGACCCATGAGTCAAAAACAGTTGCAGATGTTTAATTATTTAGGAGCTGTCTGTATTATCAATTTCGGAATTGCTTTATCTGGATCTAGGTACAATATTGAATGGCTACCAAAGACAATTCAATAGCAAGAGTTTTCCCTCTTCTTCAGCAGGGTTTAACCTCGGTAGACATCCTACGTTATTGGTGCATTACCGCCACCTATTGTGCTGGGGTGAGAGCAGTGACAGTGAGGAAGTTGATTGATGCCATACGAGTTTTCCAAGAAACATTAACAACAGATTGAATACTGTATCTGTTCATTTATTGAATAATAAGTTATTCACATACATCAAATTCCTGTTTCCCCTCTTCTTTCATATATATTCTTAATCTCTCTTTCTCATCCTCACTCATCCCAGAATGGATCAACACGTTCTACTGATATAGAAATGAGGGACAAACTGTGCCTTACACAAAAGTGTCACAAGACTGGGTCACCCCTATCTGGTCCACACAACGTAGAGGCACAGCAGTACAGAACCTGTTGGTTGGTGGACACAAAGGGAGCCGCATGGAGTGCTCAGTGAGCATGACTAGACATTGCTAACATAATTCCCACATGGCATGCCGAGATGACGGAAATGGGAGTCAAACTGGCAGCTGAGCCTTGCTCAGTGGCAGCCCACAACCTGAGAGGGAAGCCCTGGTAAGTGCCTGACTCACTGGACTTACTTTCGGGGACAAGGGTGCAGGATTTGACCTTAGGATAGGGACAACAAGTCCTGCCGGATCACCAGGTGCTGAGTAGATTTGTTGGAAAGACGGACACACTCTGGAAGCACAGCTCCTCTGGTCAGTGGGGGACAACAAGAAGGAGGGACAGACTCAATTATTAGGGTGAATACAGGACAAAATTTCAACAGATTTTAAAGTGTCAGTTGCTGAATCAGAAAATCCTGTTTAGGACAGATGTGAAGGGAAACAAACAGATGCGGAGCAAACAATTTTGTTTTAGCCCCACACTGGTTATGTTGACAACAACATCAGCTGCAAACAACAGCTTGAAATTGCAAGAATCATCCTAAATAAATAGAGATGAATTAAAGGACTACATAGTAATACTAAAACAATTGCATGTGTTATGAATAGATGTGTCACGTCCTGGCTATGCCCCTAGCCATCTCTGCACTGGGCTGGGGCCATAGTCAGGACAGGACAAAAAGAGGTGCCTCTAGGCATCTCTATTTAAGTTTGGTCTCCCCAATTGGAGGCAGGTGTAGATCGTTGCCTCCAATTGGGGAACCCATTTATGTGAATGTTTGCCCACACTCTGTGTGGATCATTGTGTTGTTGTTGTTTTTTTTGCTTCTGGTTACCAAGACCTAGCTACAGTAAGCTGCTCTCATTTTGGTTTCTTTATTTTTAATAAAACATGGATTATTTCCACCACTACATCTCTGCGCCTGTGTCCTACTCCCAGCACCGTGACGTGATGTTTCCCTTTTTACACCTAAAACAAATGGTAAAGATGAATACATCTCGTTTAAGATTAGTCATCCTCTTTCTTGAGTCCCATTTAACATACTGAAATGCCTGGCTTGGGAGTCCTTTGAAACATCAATTTCAGCACCAATTTGTTTTTTCTGGACAGATAACTACAGAATGTGCCATGAGATATAGAAGTCACATGCAAGAGGGATATGCTCATGTGCATTTAGGATCATAGGCCACAAAACCCCATTCATCCATGTGTAAGTATTGTCCCACAGTCCAACAAGCTCTTCAAACAGAATTTTAATACTGTACGGAAACAAATTTATTTCTATAAATATTCCCAAGAAACCATTAAGGGGAACATAATTGTGTGACCCCCACAAAATAGTGTAAACAGAGTTGAACACTGTAGAAATTAGAAGAAAGTGGTAGACTTCTCACCAGAGAAGTCTACAGCACTTCTTTTCCAGAAGCTACAGCAGTCATAGTCCATGAGGGTTGTAGTGGAAAAGGTCCAGCAACTTTTACCATGGCCCTAAGGAAACACCAATAGGAAACTAATTGACAACATGACATCTACACAGAACACTCGCAGATAGACATTGTTATTTATTTTTTTTTACAGCTTTTACAAAAGCCAAACCATCAGAAGAAAACATGGTCATATTGTTGCGAATATATTTAGCCTACAGGGAAATGTAGTGCCTGGAAATTGATGACTGACATTGTTTCTTCAGGCCACAGAATCAGGATATGGCCCATCATAGCTGCTGATGTTACTCATTTTACTGGCAGAGCCGTTCTAATCAAGGTAAGCAAATTAAATATTGATTAAGCAATATTATATCTGGGGTACTCATAGATTATGTTAAACCACATTAGGTAATGTTAGTAATTATATTTCATACCTGAAGTTCAGTCAGGAGCAAAGTTGCTCTTAACTTGGCAAAGCTGATGTCAGAAGACATATTCAATCCCACTAGAATACAATTTATGTACTTTATATAACATTATACTTTGGAATTCATGTAATGACTAAGACATTGATGAAGAAATTAAAACAATCGCAAAAACATACTGTATATAGCCCACTTGGGGATGTACGCTTCTCAACATATTGTTGGTTCTGTATTTCTGTTGTACCCGGTAAAGATGTGTTGGCAATGACAGTGCTTACATATAGACGTATTATTCATTAAGTATAATTTGACTTGTCTACAGTACAAGTCAAATAGGACAACCTGTTCTTCACAGGCAGTCCTTTAAGACGGTCAGTCCTTTAAGACGGTCAGTCCTTTAAGACGGTCAGTCCTTTAAGACGGTCTGTCCTTTAAGACGGTCTGTCCTTTAAGCTGCAGCTGGGGACTTTTGCAGCTGGATATGTTACGCGTTGTCTACGTGTGATACGGCTGGGATACGGCTGAGCCTCTGGCCTGCTCATCCGGCTTTGACGTGGCACTGAGCCTCTTATGGAGTGTGGCTTGGGGGCAGTGCCTCATGTACCTACACACATAAATGTTGTATTTACAGTAACACGCCTTTGCATTTTAATTGGTTGCTCATTTCCTATTAGTGAAATGCATGTGGTTTACACTGAGCTTGGAGGTTTTTTCTCTGTCGTATGCATCACTCTAAAGAGGTCTATTGAACTTGAGCAAAACAATGGGAAAGATGTTGTAGGTGAAAGATGTATAATATTACTTTTAGCTGGGCTGTTACTTTCAAAGGACATTTTCTAAATGTTATCCAGCAAAATACAGTATCCAGCAACTATTAAATAAGTAATCAGATGACGAGTCAGTTCCACAGAAACATGATAAATGGCTTGCCATAGTGAACCTTTTACATTGAATACATAACCTTAGATTTGATGAATATTGACTTTGTGTTTCACTCTGATTCTGCAGAATCTTTCAAGGGAACCACAAGACAATTGGTAAGTCTTCTGACTTCATCACACTCATCTGATTGGACTGACCTTGTTGGTGTTACGTCTAGTGATGAGTCCAGAAAGGTTTACTATCGTATCTAGTTAAGAATCTATTCTGCAGCATGAACGTTTATATGTCTTAATGGATTAATGGATACATAAGGATAAATAATGATTTTTTTTAAAGGGCGACATCCTACCTTGCAGAACTTTTATGAATTCATTATTATTAATAATAATGTTAACATGATGTTTAGCTTCATTGGTTTCAGCTTTTTCTGACTGTCCAGAAGAGGACAGCGTGCTCTTTCTAAACTAGAGCCTGCTATGAGAGACCTAACCTTTAGGTGGCAGCATAACAGCAAAACCAATAAGATGGCACTGAAAAGAGCTAGACTATCTCCTGCAACCAAGCCACTCCCACTGATTTATACATACTAACGTTGTCCTCTGTCTAAGCTGTGAAGTGGGAGGTAATTGTGCTTAAGCAAAACCCTATCGATAGCCAGTCATTATCACTGCCTAGATAAGCTGCACATTGTTCCTATGTTTATGAACCAAATAACACAGTGACCTGTTTTTCCCTTCCTGTATCCCACCTATTGAACATGCTAGTACAATGGAGATTCACCCAACAACATCCAGAATATCAATACCTATATTTTATTGATCCCCAAGGGAAAATAAGGGCCGCTGCCAGGAGCGTCACACACACACAGCTGGATATGGTTCACAGGATAGCCATTAGATCAGTGATGTCTTTTTCTCCCTCAATACGATAGTTCCTGCTTGACCTCGCAATGTAATTTTTTAGCACTCAATGTGTGTGTTTGTGTGTGTCTGTGTCTGTGACAGGTAACAGGGTTTATATTAATGAAGATGAGATGAGGCCAAGGGGGAAATAACACTGTGAATCAGCCGGTCCAGCTCAGCTCATCCCTCTCTTTTTTCAATCTCTCTCTCTTGCTGTCTCTCCCTGTTTTTCTTTTTATGTCTCTTGCCCGGTCTCTCACAATCACACTCTCATTCATTCCTTTAACCTCGCTCTGTCTCTCCGTGTTCTCCCATCTTGATTTTTCTCCAGGACGGTGGTTTCAAACGCTGATCCTCAAGCACTACCCAGAGCACACGTTTCTATTGTAACCCCAGACTGGCACACCTGATTCCACTGGACATCTAATTATCAGGCCTATGATGTTTTTTATTGGTTGTGTTTTCCGGGGCTACAACAAAACTTTGCAGTGTTTGGGGTAGCTGGCTCCCACTGCTCCAGAATATTCAGTACGTACTTGCTATGATCCTATTTGTGACCTGCTTAAGGACAGCCAGACATATCAGTAATCTAATTCCCAGACACTTCTGCCCAAATTCACTGCAGCCGTGGAACAGTCCGACTTCAGATGTGGCCGCTGTAGACCATAAGAACGCCGCCAGAATTCAACCGCTTGATAGCTATTGGCTGAATCTGTAAAACTTAAACAACCAAACCCCCTGCACCCCCACCTCGGTAGTATGCGTCTCGTATGCTGCTGTATGGCTGTTGGATAACCTTAAAAAAAGACAACAATGTTCATTAGTAAAGTTCCTCCCACCAGCCTGACTTCAAATGGAAGGTGTTCCAGGCTCGTATGCATTGCGCGAAATAGCCTGGGAACAAATTTAATCAATGACCAACATATTGAGACAGAGAGCGTATTGACTGAGGGCTAAGACTTTAATCACACAGCATTTCCCATGGAGTGAACTACTCCATAGTCTAGAGTGTTCTTCATTTCTTTCTTTAATCCCAGTTTACTAAGGGAAGGAATTAGGTGTGACACTAGCATGATGTAAAACAGCAAATTGAAAAAGTGAATTAAAACCGAATCAATGAATTTCACATGACTGTGAATACAGATACATGTATCTGTTGGTTCCCATCTATCCCTAGCTTGGGTGACATGTATGCAGGCCAGGGAAGACCTTGGATGTTTCCAGTTTCCCGGAGCTGTTGTTCACTTCCTTGCGTGGAATGAACATGGATGTGTGTAACAGTATAATGCTGAATCTGGACAGCATTTGAGATTTAGCCCTGGCCTGGTGTGGTTAAACCAGGTCTGGGGTTGTGAAGTTGTTTGGACGTACTACCAAAATCTCTGAAAATATGTTGGAGAGGACTTAAGGTAGAGAAATGGACACTGAATTCTCTGGCAGTACATCTGGTTCACATTCCTGCAGTCACCATGTCAGTTGCACACTCGCTGAAAGCCTGAGACATCTGTTGTCTGTTGTGTTGAACCTGATCAGGATGTTTAATAAGCTTCTTGATATGCTTGCCCAGTGCTACAGTATGGATTATCTTCGCAAGGGAATAATACTCCACAACAGGGATGTAGACCAATTTCTGTGCAGAATTTGAGAGAAATAAGCTGTTTGTTTGTATTGAACATTTCAAGGACTTTCAACTGTCTTTTTCCTCAGTTTAGGTTTACTCTCATGAGGCCATGTCAGAGGTCCACTGATTTAAGTGGTTCAATGGTAGACGCACATTGCTCATCAAAGCCATAGCCTAATATTCTGTTCGGGCAATAGATCTAGAAACCTGCCTAAGGCAACGCACAACCTTCAGAAATCGTATAGCTACACAACAGTGTTGCTTCAAGGTAGAGCGTAAATCAGTCAGTTCAAACAGATCCTGCAGGAACTAGAGGATGTCCCCGGTGGGATTTGGGAAGGAACCATACCTCTGTTTTGGCACCATGTCGTGAACGCCTTACATTTGTATGTATAGAGACTCCTCATTAAGGGTCTCCCAAGCTGATTGGATGGTGGCTATGTCATCTGAAGGCAACCTTCTCACCCTCAGGACACCATCAACACCAGGACGCACAGACAGAAGTGGCGCTGTAATGAACCGCCTTGACAAAATTAAGCTGCATGGAAAGGTGAAAGATTTTCCACTCTGTTATGAATATGTACATTTCTAGACAGTTCAGCTCTAAACATAGAATGAAAATGTGCTGACTTGTGGAGTCAGTCAACTTTCCGATTAATTCCCGAAGTGTCGCATAGCACCTCCTCCCTCAACTCTGCCACCAGAAGCCATTTGTCCAAATTATGCCAAAACGCTGAGCCCTTTGCACTTCAAAGATGCCATTTGGAAGAAACCTGAAGAGAAAGAGAGGGGCTGAAGGGGAGAACCATACTGTAGCTTGTCCGTAGCTTCTAAATGTAACTTATTTTCTGTGGGAGTGGGTTATCTTGTCATAAAAACATAAATCCTTGAAAAAGGCCATTGTGAGATTGTTTTTTCTTACAGTTTTCATGAAAACAAGCGACTCAAATTGTGCTTAAAATTTCTGAATATAACAGTAGTGCTTAACAAACTGTTGTCTACAGCTGGTATGGTACTTCAACCCGGCTGAAAAGTCATCTTTCATTTTTTCTCATTAGCCATCTTACTGGCAGCATGTAAGCCAGGCTTTAAAGGCTGAATGATAGCCAACAGTGCCATAATCCAGTTCAGGCACCTGTCTGACTGACACTTCATCCAGCCTCAACAAAAACGCCAAGCCAATTTTTAGAAAAGCTTTACACCAGCTGATTTATAAACCCACGTTATTAGTAGCCATCGTCCACAATGTCTGTTGTCTGGACCGGGTTGTATTATTTTGCCTCAGGCCAAACCAAGCTGTCATTAACCTCCTGTTAGTCAGATGAAACAGATGAGAGAAACACTATGAGAGGGGTCGGCAGTAGATAGTCCACAAGCAAGATTTGGCCCACTGGCAATTTGTTTTGCTCGAACTAAGTATTTTGGTAAAAGAAAGTCAGCCCCCTTCACTTTCCCCACATGCTCTTAAGTTATAGCCTTATTCTAAAATGGACTACATTTATGTTTTCCTAATCAACCAAAATACAATACCCGATTGTGAACAAGCAAAAACAGGTTTTCAGAAATATTAGCAACTTAGTTTTAAAACATTCCAGAAATATCACATTAATATACGTATTCAGACCCAGTACTTTATTGAAGCACCCTCAGGCAACAAAACCTGTCTCACTTGGCATAAAACTTGGCACACGTGTACAGAGTTTCACTCATTCTTCTCTGCAGATCCTCTCAAGCTCCGATAGGTTGTATGGGTATCGTTGCGCCACAGCCATTTTTAGATCTTCATGGAGATGTTTGTAAGGTTCAAGTCCAGGCTTTGGCTTGGCCCCTCATGGACATTCACAGACCTGTCTCAAATCCAGACCTGTATAGTCATGTGTTTAGAGTCATTGTTCTGTTGGAATGAGAACCTTCACCCCAGCCTGAGTTCCTTCGTGTACTGGAGCAGGTTGTCAACAAGGATTTGTCAGTACTTTATTTAATTCCCTCGATCCTAGACTCCCAGGCCAAGTGTCTGAAAACCAGACTCACGGCATAATGCTGCCACCTCCGTCCTTCATCGTAGGGATGGTATTGGTTAGGGGATTAGTGTTTTCCTTGGTATTCAGGCCAATGAGTTAAACAAGAACTTGATTCTCATGGTCTGGTGCCTTTTGGCAAACTGCTAGTGTCATATTAATGTGTCTATAGATGAGTGGCTTCCATCTGGGTGTAATAGTGAGGAAATTATGTTAAATTACAATACATTAATAAAATGTGTACTAATATGTGTAACCTCATATTGTAAATTAGGCTCTTAATTGTGGTGTTATTTATTGTCTTGACCGGATTGTATTATTTTACCTGAGGCAAAACCAAGTTGCTGACTGACCCTTGTCTGCTTTTTGAAACAGGTTTTTTGGTTGCCGTTATATCTTTGTTTGCCTATCATTGTTCAAAGTAACAGTTAGCCAGGCTAAACAAGCGAGAGAATTGTCTGCAAAGAAACATTTCACAAACAAAATGCAGCACACAACGTCCATAAGAAACCAAAATTAAGTGTTCAGTTAAACTGCCGCTAGGCTGGCCAATATCAATTTTTTTCCTTCTAGATTTCACGATTTGTGAATCATACTGCTCAGACTGATGAAACAGCATTAAATAAGAGAGATGAAGACATCCTCTCACCTGGCCCTGTTCAATGTGTGTCTGTAGAAGTTGTTCAGTGAATTAAAGTAATTAAGTGTTAACCAATAACTGCTTTACTCAGTAAAATGCCAAAAGGGTACCAGAGGTTCTTTAAGCTTTACTGCTCCAGCTGATCATCAGCAAATCGGCAGGCTTTAGTGGTGGCATGTGGGTGTTGGGTAGCTCTGTGCGCGGGCACGCGCGTGTGTCGGATGAGCATGTATACGCGACGTGTTCAGTGTGCATCTGCAAGTGTGTGTTGACGCCTGTGTGTTGAGTAGGGCTGCCTGGTTGTGTGTGACTGATGAAGGAGATTTATTTCCACATCACTGAATGGTACAGGCTGACTCTCTGAAGGCAGCCTGACCCACTTTCACCAACACTCGTAGTGTGTGTGTGTGTGTGTGTGTGTGTGAGAGAGAGACACAGAGAGAGAGAGACACAGAGACGGAGAGAATGAGAGACAGCAAGAGTGAAAGAGAGTGTGTGATGAGTGACTATCATCACATAGCTGTTGTTATTCAGGTGCAGAGATGGAGGGAGACAGAGAAGCAGAAAGAGACATTGAGAAAGAAAGATGTTGAGATGTGGAAGAAAGAACGATTGAAATGGAAAGTGAACAAGACAGTGAATGAGGGGTGAGAGAGATGAGGTTGGGGTTAAGGGGTTAGGGTTTAATGGTTTGTAGGCTGTCCTGTTTTTATTGTGCTCTATTTTCAGTACTGTATATTTTTTCATTGCTGCAGGCAAGTCATTCACTGGGCCTCTATCAAAGACAGGGCCATTTAAAAGAGATAGGATTACCAGCCTGAGCAGGTCTTCCTCTCCAGGTTCTGGGTTGTAGGTGTTATGTGTACTCTTAGGTACCCTCACGCAGTCTTTAAAAAGGTCACTTGACACTTGACGTTTGGACTAAAGAAAATAGAGTGTGTGTATACGTGTAAATAAGTGTGGTTGTGTATGTGTGCGTGTGTGGGTGTGTGCGTGTGTGTGCCTTTGCCGTCTCATCCCCTCATATTATGCCCGAACAGCCTTGGTTATCAGTGTGAACTTGCGATGCTGATATTTGCGAGACAGGGCCATGTTAACAGGCTGTCAGTGCCTGGCCTTCAGACTGCATTCCTACATAAGTCAAGGGCAAAGTTGCTGGCAAGAGAACGCGTCGTGTCAGCAGTCTTGGGCAGCCTAGCTGTGTAGCTGCAACCCTAGATCTTGTCACGGAGAACAGAAAAACATAACCAAGTCCTTAAGCAATTGTTTATTTCATTTGGTGGCTCAATTAAAGTATTGAAAGGAGTGCGTGTCAGTCAGTGCATTTATTACTAAAGTCCTCTCAGCGAATGAAAGGTAATGTGATCATCATTGCAATACATGAGTATCCTTTGAATGTACTATACCGCGGTGAAAGACAGCTACGGCCCAGGAATGGTTTTGGGTGCGATGTGTGATATTGTAGTATTCATTCTTGATGTTGTTTGTGTAGCACATCCACCTCTTGTGCATTATTTGCTCAACCACAGCTTCTCTCACCCTTTTCCTTCCGTTTCATCTGCTTCATTCACCCCAACTCACCCTTCTTTCAGCTCTCCCCAGCCTCTCACCCGCCCTTCAGTGTCACCTTCTCCCCTTTAGATCATCCCTTGCTCCTCTGCCTATCCAGCTCTCCAACCCTCTCAACTCTCTCCCTTCCAGACCCACTGGACTGTTACACTATTCTGAGAGCAATGAAAACCAAGTGGCTGCATTTCACTGGCTTTGTTCCCGTTTCCTTTTAACTCAGCATGCGATAGTTGTACGTACTCAAACATATCTATGAGGCAGATCTGCCCTGAAGGCAGAAATGAATATGGTGTATCCATAGCCCGGTGTACTCACAGACCACATCTCACTGTTTTTCTGAAATACATCTCAATCTCTTTCTATTTCTGAAATATCCTGGTGTACTCATTACCCAGGTGTTCCCATTGCTCAGCTGACCACATTAGAAGGTAGGACAAAGAACAATGGTGAGGTGTGTGCAGTCGCACTCATCATAACTCGCATACAAACGTATGCATTCATGCACACAAATACCAACACATACATGCACACACACACACACACACACTTGTGTGCTTTAATGCAGACATTGTGTCTCTTACAGTTCACAGAGCCCACCTGGTTCCCTCTCTGTCTCTCTCTCTCTGAATCTCTAATATTCTTTTGCTCGTTCTTTCTCTCAAATCCATTCATTTACATTCAATTCAGGGAGGACGGATGGGTGTCAGACAGGACAACCTTCTCTCTAGTGACAGCTTGTGATAGACTGGGCACAAGCAAGCTTTATTGTTGGCTGTGCATTTACGTAGGGTTTCAATGGTGTACTTTGCAAGTGTACCCCAAACCTCTCTGATAATGATTAACTGGTTAAATAACACATTTAAACATTTTAGCTAAGACCAGTTTGTCTTTTACTCAAAACATTTGACCTATTAAGTAAGTTTAGAACTAAAACATTACTAGTTTGTCTGTGACCATCAGACAAAGGCATGACATTGAGTGCTAAGGGAAAGGTTCGATCTTTGTAATTAAATATTCTACTATGCTCTGGCCAAGAAGTAAGCAATAGGTAAATCTTCCCAGAGCCCCTCATAACTTGACATTGACAAAGTACAGACTCTAGTACAAACCGGTTTTGATCGATGGTGAAGTTATGATGGAGACAGAAAAAATAGTAGTTCATTCCAAAACAGCACGAGTAAAACATTCTGTTTTTAATTATAGTCATATTTTTTTAAAGAAAAATGTTACCCAACACCAGCTGACCATGTGAAGAAGTGAATGTCCACTTAGTTACTCAATCAACCCATTAAGAAAATTCAATTAATCCTTGGATTCAGTTTGAGCAGACACACCCAGGCTTGATTATTGCTAACCCTGTTAAATCTTAACATGACTTTAAACCTTGCCGTGAATCTGTAGGAAAATGTCTCACCATGAAAGTAGACTACAGCGTCTCTACGAGCTTCACATTATGCTTCATACAAAAGAAATTCCGGAAGAGAAGAAAAAAATATTTTTGCAATGCATGATGTTTTCCCTCAAAAACTAAAACGATAATTTAAACACGGAACTGTGTGTTTTCTCTTTATCTTATATTACATGTTGTATGGAGAACTGAAACCATTCAGAGTGACAAATATGCAATACTAGATGGGAAATAAAAATGGGGCAAAAACTTTTTCACAGCGCTACAGCTGGACCTCCTGTAGGCGGAGGTGGGCCGGATATGGGCCTGGCTGTGTGGCCACGTAGAGGAGAGGTGGACCAGATCTGGACCTGCTGTGCTAATGGAGGTTTCAATGGGGTGCATTGGGTCTGGTTGTACATTGATTGAACCTGGGGAATTTGTGATGCAATGGTTTGGTGACTGGGTGTCTTGATGGCGTGGTGGTTTAGTAGGGATCTTTGGGTGGTGCTCTGCCCAATGCACTTTGTGGTGTTTGTCTATCAAATACCTCATCCTTTAGCATCTTAATTCTTCAGGTGTGAGCGGTCGTTCGGGGTTGGTTGTCGAGAAAGTAGGACACTTTCAGTGATGTCAGCATTTACTCTCTGAATGTTGCACTGGGAGTCATGGTTGTATGTCAGGTGAAATCAGTCCAGAGTCTGTGGAGAATAACTGGTTTGTAACAGTCCGGTTGCATGAGCAGTCATCAATGACCTACATTTGTTCAGAAATATTTTCTTCCATCTGATTTTATTTGGGATGGAAATGCCCCATAAGAAAGCCCCCCTTCTCTACCTCAGTGACCGTCCTGATATGGTTACCATTTGATTTTTGAGATGAGTATTGTGCTCGAGGCCTAAACCTAACTCTAAGCCTAGATTCACACAACATAAATATGCAGTAAGAAGTATTCATTCTCCGAAACACTAATGATGTTCAGTAGAGTAGTTACGAGCAAGCCGTCCTGGGAGGCATTTCTCAGCCTCTCCTTTGACAGCATTGCTTCAGCAATGACAACCGCTGCAGATAACTCACCTATACATCAAGCTCGGTAGCCATTTTCTAGCTAGGTTCCTGCACGTTATTGTCATTCATCAGGGCAAATCATGCAAGGAAACCCTGTCTTGGGTGTTTATTATGTCTGAAATGTAAGGCCATAAAAGCTGACAGCTCTGTCATTCAACACTCCTAATGATGCAGTTACACTGGAACACTGCTTTGTAACGACTGCAACGCTCAACGCTCCACAACGCGGTATGAATTTACCAGTTATAACTGCCTCTAGTGATAAGTGTTACTTATATGCCTTGCACCTTATGTAGATAAAAAGCATCTAACCTTGTTTTACAGACAAATATGCTTTATTAGATAAAACAACATAAATAAAGTGGGTGAAGCTTTTAGCAATACTGGCTGTGGCTATGTAACCTCTCTGGCAGGAGAGAAGAAATAGCAACGTATCCTTCTTGGCGTCTAATTCAAGGAAACATTCATAAACAAAAATGTCTCACGTGTTTTCTGGTTCTGATCAAACCCATCAGATTTAATGAAACCAATCAGACGTGTCTGAATGTGTTTCCCTACTGTATGGGCTGGGAAGTTTAATATCCCCACACTGTTTCTGGAGAAGAAATGGACATCCGTAGGACTGGTATTTGATTTCTCCCAAGCATAGAGTCTGGGATGCTAGGCAAATGTTTAATGTTTCCATCCTAAAAGGAACTCCTTATCCTATATAGTGAACTGTTGCTTGTCAAAGGAGTACCATTATATAGGATGTCATTTGGGATGCATTTAGTATCTCTGGACTCCTCTATTGGGTGGTCACTGCCCATCCTATCTCTGGAATCCCTTATTGGGTGGTCACTGCCCATCCTATCTCTGGAATCCAATACTGGGTGGTCACTGCCCATCCTATCTCTGGAATCCCTTATTGGGTGGTCACTGCCCATCCTATCTCTGGAATCCCTTATTGGGTGGTCACAGCCAATCCGATCTCTGGAATCCCTTATTGGGTTGTCAATGCCCATCTGATCTCTGGAATCCTTTATTGGGTTGTCACAGCCAATCCTATCTCTGGAATTCCTTATTGGGTTGTCACAGCCAATCCTATCTTTGGAATCCCTTAATGGGTTGTCAATGCCCATCTGATCTCTGGAATTCATTATTGGGTTGTCAATGCCCGTCCTATCTTTTGAATCCCTAATTGGATAGTCACTGCCCATCCTATCTCTTTATTCCCTTGAAGCACTGGCAAACTATGCACGTGGGCCAAATCTGGCTGTTGAGCTGATTCAGTATACCGAGTTTTGAGTGAGGAACAGAATCATTCAGTTTGCAGTGGTGTCTTAATTTTAACCCCTAATTTTAGCCCTTCTGTTTTGTTTTACTTTCAGACACACGGTAGTCCATCTATCCTTGTAGGAAACAGAGACAGGCCCATGTTCCCTATTCCCTAGTCCTAACCTAATCTAACATTGAACACAATGTAACCTCAAAATCCAAACTTAACACAACCTACACATAATACCAACCGGTAGAGCTTAAAATGAAGTGTAATCTCATTCATAACATTATTCCCCAATTGTACGTGTCTCTCTAAACGTACATATTTAGACCCCTTTTTTGATCTTTCGGGTTTTATTATGTCAGCATTTACATATAGACATGGATCCCGCACACAAACACACTAGACATATCTCTTTCCTTTTTCAAATGAACAGAACAGGAAGATGAATACATCAAATGCATGCAGCCACACACACACACACACACACACACACACACACACACACACACACACACACACACACACACACACACACACACAACCACACACACACAAACAGGAATCTAGAGCCCTGGTTGTGCCATTGTTCCACTGAGTAGTCAGTTGGTCTTTTCCATTGCACTACAACAGATGGCCAGTGTCCAGAGAGTGTAGCTAGCAACGCCACACCACACTCACCTGATTAATGTTGCGTCTGGGAATGCGCGCGCCCGCGTGTGGGTGAGCACTGATTATGCAGGCATCTTGCAGGGCCCTGAGCTGCACCATAAAGGCCATTAGGGGGGCCATTCTACACCGCTACCTCTTTCCAGGACAGATGAGAGTTTAACTGCTATGCTGGAATCCAATCCCACACCACAATCCCATTGTGTTAAAGCAAGGCATATTTACAGAGCTTAGTGAAATTGTATATTGTATACATATGTATACTGTGTGTATACAACAAAATGTCCCAAAGTCCCCCAGATGTTTTTAGTTTTAACTTTGAACCAGCACACTTCCTTCATTTGGTGCTGTGCTGGTTTAACTTATCATGTTTAACTAATTTAACCGGGTGTATACGGATTCACCGAGGTGACATGAAGAGAACTAAAGATTTTGAACCCGAAAAATAAATGTTGAGGGAACTCAATAATTATTGAATTCCTTTTAAATTTACTTTGAGGACTCAAAATGAATAATTTCTTCTTATTATCCCCTCTGTGACCACAGATAATATAAGAGATGCGTAATGACTAAGAACAACCTCTAGCTGTGGAATAATGCCCATATACCACACCCCCTCATACCTAATTGTTTACTTAAACCCAAGCTTTCAGACAATCTGCCTTCACAGTTCAAACCATCCACCTTATAACGTATTATAAAGAGGATTCTGCTTCCGCCTGCATTAAATTTCTTTTGAATCTAGGAGTAAATGCCAAATTATTTATAATTGCAGGTCTGCAATGCTTTTACTTTCAGACACTCAGTTCGCTATATAATTTTTTGATGCCAATCCTCTTCCCGGGCGGAAAACTGTATGATTCAGATGTTAACAGGGATCAGGGTAGAGGCTATGAACAACACTTGAGATTGGCCAATGTGACGATAACAGGAAAATGTCATACAATGCTGAAACATGCATTAATGCAGTCACAATAAATAGCATTCATTATATATGGTATTCAGAATGGGTTTCCGAATTCAGTATATTGGCAACAGGTATTTAACTATTTATTTCTCATCTGAAAGACTCCTTCAGAGATTAATGAAATGGAAGCATACACATTTAGCTCTGTTTACTATGAATGTGTATGGGTAATCCAGTACCGCATCACAACCTATTGTCTGTGTGTAATTATTCTGTGGCAGTCTGCACTAAATACGCAACATGTAATACTACCGAGACTTCAGGGAGACAGTTTACTTAGAAGCCCTACTGAAAAGTGTGCCAGTGGAGAAGCAGACAGCTTCTGTAGTGTACTATAGTGCGAATTACAATCATACCGTGTCCTGCTCTCCCACAACATGCCAACCTTCAAACAACAAAAGAATATCTGACAATGAAAACACCTACTTTAAAGGCCAAGTCGCAACCTTGATTGGGACTACCTGCACCTGACAGGTGAGACACACACAGAGCCACATAGTGTCCCCTGGTCATATTACCATATGATATGATGCTCCACCATGCTTCTACACTGCCAGTGTAGCTTGCAGGTTCCAGTCCTTCAGCCTTGTATGGCGTGTGAGTCTTTCTACTGATGGGTAGTCTGACTATATAGATGGGCTTCAGTTATATTCTTAATGTCAGACGTCAAGAATTTCTGATTAACTTTAATACCTCAATATGCTTCTCCCAGTGCTTTGCTGTGATTTGAAGATGCTGATACAATTGGATGAAAACCAATCCTTTTTTACCATTCAAGTGTGAAAGGCATGAACCAAACAATGCGATGCTCACTGCTCAGGACTATGGCTCCTCTGGGAGTGAGAGGTTAAAAGGGAGCTTGCATGTGTGCGCGTTTGAGAGGGACAGGAGTGACATCCTTGAGAAATGCATAGAGCGGGTATGATGTCATCTGAGGGTAATAGAAGTCCATTGACATGGCGGTGTGTGTGTTTGTGTGTGTGTTGAGAGGGATGGATGGATGTTGGGGTAGGCTCTCTCTCACTGTGAGTCTTACGCTTTAATTTGCATGTCCCTCATTAATATGCGTGTGACAAAGAGTAGATGAAAACATCAAAAACCCGTCAGGCTCAGCTTACTGCATTTCAGAGACATTAGTCTCTATTTCCCAGAATATTAAATTCCAACATACTAAAGAATCTCTGACACTGTCCTTGAATATTTTCAGGTTGCTAATATAGAGTTTACACAAAAAGGTGGGAATGTTTTGGTGCCCATCTGGATGGGAAACATTACAACAACAATGTTCTCTGTTAGTAAATTCTGAGACATATTTCCTATCTCTGTAAATCAGGCCTTTTTGAAGGTACTCTCACTGTCAACTATTTGGCTTGACATATGATGTAATTTAATAAAAAAGCTTAAGTTAAAGATCGGTATCGGTTCCAGATTCCACCTCAGATCATTGGATAATGCAACTATGATATTTGTTGTATAGAACATTTTTAGAACATTTGCTTTTATATGAAACTGTATATATGGAAGAAGATGACGTTTTATTCTCTTTACAGTCTTTATCTGACATCACTAATATTCAAAAAATGTATTATAGTGTGAAAAAAGAAGAAAAAGAATATGAAGATTCTATGATCTAATAGAGCCTTTTGGCCTCAAAGCTGAGCGCTGTTTTTGGCACAAGCCAACCACTGCACTTGATACAGAGAATACCAGGCCTACAAGGAAGCATGGTGGTGGGAGCATCATGCTACGGGGATGCTTTGCAGCAGCAGGGACTGGGAAACTGGTCAGGATTGAAGGAATGATGAACAAAGTTAAATAAAAACAGGCCCTTGAGGAAAACCTAAACCAAATCACACAGGATCTCAGACTGGGATGAAGGATTACCTTCCAACAGGACAACAACCCTAAACACACAGCTAAGAGAATCCAAGAGTGGCTTCAAGACAAGTATGTGAATGTCCTTGAGTGGCCAGACAAATCCCAGACCTGAATGTAGAAAAAGTTGGAGAACAGACATTTGATTTCCCAATGCCATGGCATATGGTCTATGAACTGATATATTGAAACATGTATTAGTTATTTTCTTCTTTTATGAAATACTATATTTAACCCCTAAGGCATGAGAAGGTGTGGCTAATGGTCAATATACAACAGATAAAGGCTGTTTTTTGCATTACACATTCAGGAGTGCCTAGATACATCACTTAGCAATGTAATATTGGCAATATACCACACACCCCTGAGAGTCCATAGTTACTGCTGTTATTTCTTCCCCTTCTAAGTTGTGGCTGATTCTCTTAAGAACATTTTAATAAAGGAATTTATTTTAAACATAATGAGATAGTCCATTGGATAATTTAAAGTTTGAGTAATTTGTAATAATTTTTGAGTCTGTATATAAAAAAATGAAGGACAATTCTATTAACGGTTAAATTGCATTACAAGATATCATTTTGATATCTACACCCCTGCTGTTCCCTTAGGTGTCATATTGTGCAGCTATTTCCTTTAAAGTTTGTAGGTGGCTTGATGTGGTGTGCATACTCATAATAGTCTCAATGGGACAGATGGCTGGTTGCTGGGCACAGCACAGGGAAATAAACTGTTCATGGGCTGGGTCTTCAGGGTCATGATTGACCTGTACTGCTCGCTGACCCTCTGCCTGGCAGAGGAGAATTCATGGTATTTTGACCTGGCTTTTTTGATTATGCTTTGACACTGAAGTAATAAACATCGGCAACTACATGCTTTTTTGTTATCATTCTGATGATTATTGCCATTAAGCCTGCAAAAACAATACCCCAACATGCTTTTAACAACATTGTTTGAGAACACTTAAAAGTGTTTCTTTGAAGAATGAGTTAAGGTTCACACAGTTTTTGTAAAATAGTTTGTGTTAGAGGGGCTTCAGTACACATACAGTAGGCCTGCTGTATTTATGTCCTGACAAAACACTTTAACTGAAACATTTTGATAAATTAAATTAATTGAAAAAAAATATTGTAAACATATTGGATACCAATATTCATTAGCTTCAGAGACTACGACCAAATAACAAATATCTGTTTGTGTGCATGGCTGCTTTCTCACTAGTGCCAAACACACACACACAAGATAAATGAATCATGCATCACTGTGTACACAGAGGACAATACAACATTTCCACAATAAACAAACCCAGAATACATTATCTCTCAGAGGAGCCGGCCAAGGAATATAGTTATTATGACTGCTTATGGATTTGGCCTCCGGTAAAGAATCAGAACTTTCAAAGATCCGTTTCAGGTCAGTATTCAGATGTTTAGAAGACCTGCATTTATTATGTGGGAAATATAACTTTTCGAAGACCTGTTTCAAGTTGGTAAACAAGCAAAAAAAAGTGTTCATTGAGGCATATATATATGTGTTAGGTAGAGTCAGTATTAGGTAGAGACTCCCTTGGCAGCAATTACAGCCATTAGTTTATTTGGATGTCTCTGCAAACTTTGTGTCTGTACATGGCAATTTCTGCCAATTCTTAATTGCAAAAGTAAGTGTAAAGTTGGATGTGAACCGTTGATGCAATTTGTAACTCGTTCCACACATTGAAATTGTTGTCCAGATATGCTCAGGCTAACTGGCCACTCAAAGAAATTCACTGACTTGTCCTGAAGCCACTCTGGCATTGCCTTGACTGTGTGATTTGGGTTGTTGTGTTGCTGAAAGACTCATTTTCACCCCAGTTTGAGTTATGTTTTCTTCAAGGTAGTCTTGGTATTATGCTCCATTCGTTCTTCCCTCAACCCTGACCAGTCTCACTGTCCTTGCCACAGAGTAGCATCCCCATAGCCTTCTACTCCCACTATCTATCGCAAGAGGGATGTCTTCTCATCATGTGCAGTGTTAGGCTTGGGCCAAACATAGTGCTGTTTAATGTTTAGGCCAGAAAGCTCATAGAATCATAGAACCTTTCTCCACTTGGTATCAGTCTCCCACATGCCTTCTGGCCAATTCTAGCTGAGCTTGGACATGAGTTTATTTCTGCCCTTCTCCCATGAAGGCCACTTTTGTGAAGCCATTTGGTAGCAGTATGCACAGTGTCTCCCAGCTCAGCAATGGAAGACTGTAAAACCTGTAGAGTTGTCGTAGCCCTCTTGGTATCCATGATTAGTGCCCTTCTCACATCGATACTTTAATGACATATTGTTCTAGAAATTCAAAGCTGTGCCACATTCTCTCCATTACTTAATAATGGTCTTGACTGTGTTCCAGGGGATGTTCAATGCCTTGGAAATGTTCTTGTACCTAACTTCCTTGTTGGTTTTGAAGAACCTTGTTCCGGATTTGCTTCGGTTGTTCCCTCGGCTTTATGACATCGGTTTTGTAATTGCAGCAGCCGACTCTGGGATCTCCCAGAGGCAGGTGTATTTGATCTGAAATCGAGTGAAACACTTTGACTGCATATGGGCAGACTCCATTCAGTCATATTATTATGACTTCTAAAAACAAGTGTCTGTAACACAACTCATTATGGTGTGTCATAGCAAACGGGGTGATTACACAATTTCTGTATTTTCTGTTTTATATTTGTCATTAGTTTAGAACAATTTGCTGTTTTTATTTTCCACTTTGACCGTATGTTCCTTTTTGTGTTAATTGGTGGCAATACCTCCTAGTTAAATCCATTTGGCACAAAAAAATGAATCGAAGGGGGGTGAATACTTTTAGATCCTGTTGCTAAAACTTGAACTTTTACAAAACTCCACTGGCATGCTGATTACACAATTATTTATTCCTGTGCCACTAAAACTGAGAAGGCCTTTCAAGATTTGCAAATGGCTTTTGATGACATTCAGAAACAACTCTTCCATCTGAAACGTGTGCTGAATGCCGGAAAGACTCGGCAGATGTCTTAACCCAATATCAAAGCCAACGAAGTAGAGTCGCTGCACATTTTATCATTCAATGGACAACTGATCGAAAGGGCATCCTCATGTAAATAATCTGTAGTCAAATGAAAAGCAACCTTTCATCAGTGCATCGAAATCATGGTAATGGAATGGAAATTGGATTTTCATTTAGGAACAATTGAAAATAGTTTTTCTGTCAGGAAAAATCTGGCACAAGGTACATTTCTATGTACCTTGTGCCTAGCTCATAGTGGGTGTTGAACACATAGCAGGTAGTTTCTGTGCTCAAAAATGCCAAGTTAACCCCCAATTAAATTAATATCAACCAGTAGCACTCACATCTGTTGCCATGAAATGCTTTGAAAATCTGATCATGAAATTGTGTCCAATATAATTTCGAAACTTAGACCCCATCTACAGATGACAGTCTTGCCAGACACACTGCCCTTGTAGTGTAATGAAAGATGGGTTTTGGAAGGTTTGTGAAGGTGCGTGTTGTCTGGCATCTCAACTCAGTGGGACATCCTAATCTCACACCAATGGGCCTATTTGCATCCTGAAAGGAATGGACAAACCCAGTGGGGCTCAAGGTAGCTCCATCTGCTCAGACAAACCAGGTGTGAGGATGCACAACTCGACAAAGTAGAAACATAACTTCCATTGGATTACCTGCACTGATGTTGGGTCTTTTAATGTGTGTCCCTTAAAGGGATGACCTCTCCAATAGGTTTCAATGCTGAACATGTTATGTATCGTTTGTTAAAGCTAAATGTTTACTGGATGAAGAATCCTGCAAGACCAAGTGTCTAGCTGTGGATGGTGCTAATTGAATATGTGTAAATGCACTAATGCCAGATTCTTTGTTTTCATTGTTTTAGCCAAGGTGAGGTGAACTTATTATAGATGCAATGGGGGAGTTTGGAATTGGTCTGTCTGGTGGGGATAAATAAGGAAGCTTGACTTAGTTCTAGGAGTCTATCTTTAACAGAAGCTCCTAGCACGCCTTTGTGCTATAGTGTCTGAAATACTTATGGTATAATTAGTTGACTACTTTGGAATGTATTACTTTATGACTTTGGAATATAGACTACAGCATTCCTCATTCATCTCCATACTCAAGTTCGAAGGGCTGCTGGTAATTACACTCAAGTCTAAGCGACCAGACTCGATGTCCCTGAGTCCTGGAATTCTCAAAGCAGTTTGGTTAGGTAGGCCCAGGAACATTCTTGTCATCCCTGAGTCGTGAGCATATTAGCTTTCTGTTAGCCGCAGGAACACACAGCATTTTACTGTACGGTTCATGTTAAACGACCTACACCTTATGGGCACTTATGCTATCGGATACAGGCACATTCACAAACAAATCGAAGTGACCTGACTGATCATTCCTGAGTTACGGGTTGCTACACCGTCCTTTGTTTTCTGTACTTGACTGATGAGGAGCATAGCGGATAATGTAGGCCATAAAACATATTATATTTTAAATGCTGTCTTTTGATTAAAGATGAGCTACCTTTATAAAGAACATCCAGCATATCATGGTCATTTATGAGTATGTAACAGTAACAGTATAGTCAAATTATTAGAAATTCAATTATCACATAGGCAACAGATTCTCATTCTGTAAACATTTTCCTACCTGTCCTCTCAGTAGCATTTTGAGGGTTAACCCTTATTCCCCCATACTACTCCCTCGCCCATCTAAAGAAGATGAGTACCCATGTTTGAATAGTGTTTATCAACTACAGCTCATTTTCAACACCCTAATCCCCTGCAAACCCAATACTAAATTCTGGAGCCTGGGACTGAACATCTCCCATCAGCAACTACATTCTGGTCTTCCTTCCCTCTGGTGGTGAGGGTAGGCAAGAACACATTTGCTACGCTCACCATCAACAATGGGGCCCCCCTAGGGATGTGTGCTGAGTCCCTTCCTGCACTACGTGGGCCTCGAATGACTCCAGCACCATCACCATGTTTGATGATGACGCATCTGTGGTAGGCCTGATCTGACCTGAAATATGTACATTAGCCTTGGTTTTCATGTTCTCTGTATAGTGGCACCGGGGAGACACCTTTCCCACAGCAGTTCCAATAATACTCACACACACTTGTCTTTGTAAGGTTTCCGAGCAACAGATTACCATGTGAGTACTTGTAGACACACACACATGCACTAACATTAAACATGTGTGACAGGTAAGCAGGCCAGAAACAGAAACACTAGTAATATGGACTGACATGTTACTGCGTGGGAAACGGGAAGTTTAAATTTGCGCGCGTGTGCGTGGGTGTGCGTGTGCGCCCGTGCATGCAGGGAATGCCGACTCCAGGGAAGGTGTTTGTGACTAATGTGAAGAGATGTGTTTTGTGCACAGAAACAATTAGATCCCCCATCGCAGTTATAGTTCGTATTGTAGAGAGAGCGAGAAACAGAGAGAAGAGGACAAAAGACATGTAACATAACTAAATGTTACAGTTCCCTCCAGAATTATTGGCATAGGCAGGCCTAGTTTAGCCAGCCCGCAATAGAAAGTGTTGCCCTGTCAAGATTTGAACCCGGGTCTCCCACATGGAGAGGTGTGTCATCTGAGACACCACAGAGCTGGACATTAGACGATTGAAAGTATAGCCTCTTGTCTCGACCCTGAACAAATCCTCTCTTCACACTGGCCGTTTCAACAGCTAATTGGCCATTTGTGAATCATATTGATACAGTTAAACTGATCAATGTTTCTTACTTCAACCACAAATAGCGTCTATGAACTGTATGGCATTTGCCACTGGTCGTTTTAAAAGCTTATTAGCCAGTAATAGGCTTACTAGTATCTACTAACTTCCTAGGAATATTCATAAGACTAAGGCACAGATTAATTTATTAACAGATACATTAAAGGTAAACTAAAAGTCTGATGCTAGTTTATGTATATCTGGCCAATTTTAAATATTATATTCAATGCCATGTAATTACACGTGTGAACCCTTTGAACACTATATGTTTTTTGGTCGTTTTCACCACCTTGATATTTTGGCTTGTACAGATACTTCTGTAATAGGTATCATCAAGTGTTTTATGGCTCAAACATCAGCACACTCTCAGCTCCACATGGAAAGACATCAAAACAGCTTTCTGAAATCACTGACCCTGAAATTACTGTTATCTATGTGAACATGCAAAAAATGGTTTCAGGTCTATTTCATGTTTTGTTTCCAGCATAGATTTTGGTTCCTATACTAACTTTACAACACAATTTAAGGTGATATGTATTTTCCATTTTAGTTTTTGTGTATATATCCTTTAGCCTTTCTATAAATTGATCTGAGAGTCATAAAAAGAGGGCGTGGAGGCCGCATGCGGCCTGCCAGTTGCCCATGGTTGCCAATGCCTGGCCTGTATAGAATAATTCATCATGCATACTGGCCTGTGAGGAGATCCAAACACGGGACCTATAGTTTACAGGTCCGCTTCGCTAACCGCTACGCTATTTAACAAGGGGTACTCAGTCAGTCACTCTTCTTAGCCAACTCCGCTTACACGGTCTGGCTAAAACTATATAACAAGTAACTGTTTTATCCCAGCTTAATTTTAAGCTACAAAAATTAGAGAATTCTAGTATTAAAAGGTAAAACTGTAAAAGAAAACATTCTTAAAGATTCTTAATGAACAATATATTTCTCAAAAATGTGTTTCACAATTATTGACATCACTTCTTTTACAACGTTCTGCGCTCTTCCCCTTGCCAAGCAAAAGCACAGAGTCATCTCTTGTAACGTTTGATGAGGTGGGCGAAAATATAACAAGGGATCTGAGACCGTTCCTCCACGCCCAATCTCTCCAGATCCTTCAGATTCCTTGGTCCTCACTTGAGGACTCTCCTCTTAGGTTAGGGGTTTTGAATGGCCATTGCAAAAGTGTAAGTTTGTTTTCAGTGAGTAGAGATGTGCATATTTGGATAAAATGTGTATCGTCATAGAAATATGATTATGATGCTATTATCTAATGTAATTACCCATGACTGGATAATTCTGCTCTCCCACTTTACTGAATGCTGAGCATGTAATTGGCAGATTCGGCTGTCAGTAAAGACAAGGGCAGCTATTGGGATGTTAAACCTGCTGCAACAGTTGGATTCAAATTCACACCCACTCCCATTCTCACTCAGTGACACACAATGTAAATAGTTCCTCACAGTCTACATGTATGGTAATGCTGCTATGGAGCAGGGCATAGGCTAGGTTCTGTAAATAGTTATATCACACACACTCAAACCTGTTAACGCTACGATGAAGAGTGTCATACGCCATCAATAAAAGGAACAGAAATTACAGAAATGGAATAACCTACATAACTTTATTTAATCTATGCAAAAAGTATTGCGAGCAGAGCTTCACTCATTGCTCTGCCCCAGATGTTTAATTTTACTTTGCCACTCTCCTAAATATACTTAAAATATACATATATGTGTGTGTATATATATATACACACATACATATACATACACACATACATATACATACACACATACACATACATATACATATACACATACATATACATATACATATGTATGTATATATGTATATATATATATATATATATATGTATATATATATTATAAACGATGATTGAGGTATCTGTAAAATAGTTTGTTCATACTTGTGTGGCTCTGAAGGAAGGCTTTAGATAATTGACCTGCTAGAAGATCCAACAACAACCCAGTTCTAGCCTCCAGGCAGAGGCAAACAGATGTTCTAAATCTCCTGGCACTTGTCAGAGTCCATTATGCCATGAATCCAAACTTTGGAAGCAAAACAGCCCCACAACATTACATCCTCCAAGGTATTTTACAGTGGGAATTACATCCATTGGTGTAAACAGTACACTTTCTAGTGTTTAAAATAATATATATGGTGTTTTCTTTAACACAAAAAGTATTTAATTTACAGCAGCAGTGTTAGCACTAAGCACAGTGTTGATTTAACATCCAAAAGTGTGTAAAAACCAGGAAATCAAAACTTGGTTATTGGCAATATGTTGTATAACTAACATACACCATATTGAATATGTGGTGTATTTGGTGAAAAAGAAAAAGATAAATTAATGGAAATGAAAAAGAGGAGTGTGGCATGTTCATCCAGTTTTAGCAAGATAAGCCCTTGTCTGAACCAAGTCTATTAAACGATATTCCTGTGACAGAGACATCATGTTTTAGAAAGTTCAATTTGTTTACATGTTTTAAGAGAGGTTAGATAATTGAGAAGAATAAATCCATCATGCATCAGTACATATTGACTTAATTTGAAAGTGAATAAAATCAGTAGTGGGACTATAAAACACAGCAAAAGTCCCAGGCAAAAGTCTTGTAACGTCACACGCCAGCAGCAGAATTATGGCAGGCCCATTTCAAATGCCCTTGTAGCCTTTTTTAGACATGCTACTGAAGTCACATGGTACCATAAATTAGGTAGAGCTTTCTCAGTGTAGTGGACAGTGCTTTGTTTGTTACATTTTGGAACCTAGCAGGACATGGATAACATCCATTGCTGCAAACCAGAGGATAACCGTGGATTATCTAGACAGCACAGCTGTTCCACCGCAATGTTTCACCATAGGGATTGGTGCTTGGGCGCACAAGACAAGGTGTTGTGGGAGATAATTAGTCGGTAGACTAAACCGATTAAACCAATTTCTATCGGAGCAGGAATTTCTCACTGGCTAATGAAGGCCAGGTTTGACACAGTGCTTACCACACTTTTTAGAAATGTGTTCTGCCAACATCAGTCTCTTTGCTATCCCACCAATAACCGAGGAAAGGAAACATCGCGCTCAGCTTCAGTTGAAACTCTTCTCTGTCTTTTGTTTTCAATAGTGGAACCAGCTTCCCCTTAAAGCTAAGACAGCATAATCCTTTCCCAAATTCAAAAAACTTCAGAAAACGCACCCATTTGAAGATTAAATCAGGCTGACTGTTTTGTGATTACATAATGATAGAAGTTAATGGAATAGCATTTCTCTGTTGGTATCAGACATATATGTAATGTGGTCGTGAGGATGGTCATGAAACCTGGACTCAGAGGGTTACATGCTGTTTCTAATCTTGGGTATTGAAATGCTGTAAAATCTTCCCTAAACGAAACACTTGACCAGTACATGAACTTTTAAGGCAAAAGAGTGAGCCTTATTGGAACAAGCTTTATTAACACAAACATTTTTATGAACATGGTCTAATGTGCGATTTGTCATTTGTCATTTCCTGCTTTTATTTAATCCCAAGTCAGGCGCTGCTCTTAATGTAAAACCACTCTGAATGAATACCTACATTCAAGAAAAGACTGTCATAGTTTAAAAGTTGGCATCCAAGTTTTGTTTCCACTTTGGTTTCACAGATTGGAGGCAACAATGCCTCGACCACTTCCCCAGTAGATGTTTGCATCAAAACCAAACACACATTATTACCCATTTTCACAAAGACATTTATCATCCTAGACTTAATTGATTCTGAAGTCCATTTGTGAGATCAACTTTAAGAACAGACACGTTTCCCTTCTTTGAAGCTGTTAGACTATTCAAGTACTGATCTGAATATAAATCACATTCTTGTTTGAGTGTATGTGAATAGGCCCCAAAGGGCTGCGCGTGCGCGTGCGCGTGCGATGGAAAGGGAGGGAAAGAGAGAGAGGGTGTGGGGGGTGAGGTTTTCCTTATTGTTGGGGTTAAGTTTTAATATACAAATATAAACACATGTAAGAACAATAACCTTAACCTAACCGAAATAAAGTAAAATGTATGCCTAAACTTCAGATGTAATGCCTAACCTTAACCCTAAACTTAACCAACAATGCCTGGACTTTAAAGAAACCCCAATTCTAACTCTACAATGAATTGTAAGTTTGACCCTAAACCCTAAGCCAGAAATTGACTTTTGCTTCATGGGGACTGGCAAAAGGTCCCCGTGAGTCGATTTTCTTGTGGTTTTACTATACTCATGGGGACATTTGGTCCCCATGAGTATAGTTAGACCTAAAACACACACACACACAGACACTCATTACTTATTGAGTTTATGATTTAAGTAACGTTCCACTGTGTGAGATGACCCAGTTTATCTTCCACTCTTTCTTTTGAGACAATAACCTGAGGATACAGGCTGTCTGAGACAAAACAACTTATCAATATGGGCTGGCCATGAATAAAGGATCAGGAATGTGTCTGTAAAGGAGATACACTTGAGGGTGGATAACTTGAGTGTGTAAAGGATACATACTGGATTACTTGAGTGTGTAAAGGACACGTACAGGATAACTTGTGTGTAAAGGATACACACTGGATTAAACATGTATTAATAAGGATACACACTGGATTAAACATGTATCAATAAGGATACACACTGGATTAAATATGAATCAAAAAGGATACACACTGGATTAAATATGAATCAATAAGTGTACACACTGGATTAAATATGAATCAATAAGGATACACTCTGGATTAGATATGTGTCAATAAGGATACACACTGGATTAATATGAATAAAAAAGGATACACACTGGATTAAATATGAATCAATAATGATAACCACTGGATGAAATATGAATTGAAAAGGCTACATACTATATTAAATATGAATCAATAAGGATATACACTGCATTATCTGTGGGTAAAGGATGCACAATGAATTACATGGATAGTCATGGATTTCTTGCAGTCAACAACCTAATGATTGAACAGAAATTGGAACTCTGGCAGGCTCAGTTGGTCCTTGGCTTGGAAGTAATTAAAACGCTACTTTCAGATGACCTGATGGACCTACTGGGGAACTCATAAGCAGGTCTGCCTTTTGTTCTGGTATTGGTCAGTACTTGTGCTCTTGGTCAGTACTTGTGCTCTTGGTCAGTACTTGTGCTCTTGGTCAGTACTTCTGGTCTTGATCAGTACTTATGGTCTTGGTCAGTACTTGTGGAGCTGCATTCTGTATGATTTGCAGTTGACCAATTGCTTTTTTGGATGGACATGAAAGGATAGCATTACAGTAATCTAGCCTGCTTGTAATAAAAGCATGGACTAATCTTTCAGTGTCAGCCTAAGAGAGAAATGGCTGCACCTTGGCAATGTTCCGTGGTAAATAGCTGTTTTGGTCACATTCCTAATGTGTGATTGAAAATGTAGCCCATAATCTAAAAGGACCGAGATTTTTCAACAGTTGCTTTATTATCAGTAGTCATGCATTCAAATGTGCAGCCATATTCTCCCTCAGAGCTTTGGCTCCAAAAGTAAATACCTCAGTCATGTTTAAGTTGAAGCAAGATGTGAGCCATCCAAATATTTAGATCCATATCACAGTGACATAAAAATTACAGATTTGTGTTATCTACATTAGCAGTGAAAATCATTGCCAATGCAGTAATTTCTGATAACGCTGCCAAGGGGTAACATAAAAAGTAATGGACCTAAAGTGATACCTAGTGGCACACCACTTTATATCTATTCTTAGTTGTGGATGAAGAGAGAGACAAATAACACACCTAACCAATATATCCTAAATCAGTTAAGAACTGGACTCTATAGGCCACTCCAGACGTGCATCATGGTCAACAAATCCACGATCACATGGACATAAACCTTTTTAGTATCTTTGCTGAATATGATAGTTTACCACTATACTGTACTAAACCACTCCTACTGCTTAATCTTATCCCTGAAGTATGCTGAAAGTTCATTACATTCAGATGAGTACAGAAGTTCACAAAATATTTGCAGGGTAAGATTTAACAGCCATCTTGGGTTATTCTGAATATTGTTGATAAAGCGAAGATATTTTCATAATGCATTGTCCTCAAAGGTATATAAGAAGACCAGTTATCACTGTAAGGAATTCCACACATCTCACTCAAATTCTGTCCAAGTGAGAAAACAAGCATTGAATAGTGCAGAGAATCACTGTGCCGCCTAATGTCACCATAACAAAATGTGTAACACAACATAAGCTTTTATAAGCTGGTTGGCCAACAGTAAAAGTTATTGACTGTGTTACAGCCTGTAATTTAGCTGATATCAGCAAGGTTGGATCAAATTTGGGATATCCCCTTTAAATGTATTATATTAACTGTCGTAGGAGACATATCCATAGGTGATTATTCTTTATTGTTTATACACTCAGTAAAATTTGCAGCAACTTCAGAGGTAAGATCGATTTTTCACTGATGCGTTCAGTATTACCCTTCGCTATGGACAAAACGACAGTTACAAATACAATGTATTGATCAGATAAAGCACCTTCAACAGGACAGGATAAAAGCAAGAAGCCCCTTGGTAGTGACCAGGTCCAAAAATAGGGTCGCAGTTAGTGTAAGGCCAAGTATCCTCATGAATAAAGTCCATCGAGGTCAAAAGATTTTTTGGACTCAGTCTGTCATCATGTCAACATGAATAGTGAAATGACCGATCAAAATAACCCTGACACTATATTCAAGGACAAAACACTGTAGTTCAAGAAAACCGTAAAGTGGGACAGTGCTTCGGTGGCGTATGTGGGGTTATAGCTAACACTGACATATGTGACTGTCATTTTAGCATTAATGCAGGATGATCAAATGACCCACAATACATTTCCTTGCAAGTCAGAGTATTAGTAAATATCGCCCTCACACAAATGTTTCCTTCATTTGTCTTTGTTTTTGTTGTTTTTTAATCAACTGCATACATGTACATTTATCATGTACTTTTATGGTTATGATGTATTTGAAGGTTTTGAAGATGTAAAGTGTATCGGCAGATGATGTTGTGTGGATTACATTGCATAGATTATATTGTGTAGATGTGTTGTGTAGATAATGTTGTGTAGATGACAATGGATTAAGTTGTCCAGATATGTTCTGTTGATTACGTTTTGTAGATTATGTACAGATGAAATGCTTACGTTTTATGTTTATGTGCTGTTTTGATTAGTGGCGTAGATGTGTTCTGCTATTGGGTTGTTTAGATTATATTTTGTAGATGTGGGTCTTTGAAGATTTTACCAGGGCAATGTGTGATAGCAGAATGGGGAGGTGAAATGATGAGTATTTGGTAGATCGAAGAAACTCAAGGTGTGAGAAGGAAATTACAAAGTAGTGATTGTAGTGTTGATGCATACATGTATTAGCTTTAGATCTGGTATTATTCAAGCAGTACCTGCAACCAAAGTTGGCTCAACAGAACCTGAACAATATTTATACAACAAAATGTCCCGAACATCTAGTTTTGCATTAACTGGGAGAGAGAAGAGGCTCTAAGTCATGTGTTTTGCCTCTATGTACAGGCCATTTATGAAAAGATACATGATATAACGTTAAGTGGACATTTCCTCATATCAGGAATGATGAACAAACAAGGCCAGAGACAAAAGGCCTTGTTAGACTGTGTGTGTGTTTGTCTGTGTGTAACCCCAGGGGAGTTTTCTATCTGAGCAGTCCAAGAGAAGCCTGGTGCTGTGAGGTGTGACCAGGTGTCGCCACGCCGCGAGCCTGTCTGCACACTGCATAGAATACTAACAACCCCACACGCATATACACACCCACACGCGCACACACACACACACACACACACACACACACACACACACACACACACACACACCTACACCCACACAAGTGCCACACCTCTCCTCTCCATCTCTCTGTGGTGTGATAACCCTGTCAGGTCAGTAAAGGAGGTTTTTCTCCACCAGCTGATTGATGAAGGGAAAAGAAAGAAAGAAGAAGGAGGAGGAGTGGGGAGTCATTCGCTTGTCTCTATCTCCAGCCAGGGAAGTCCTCTGGGAACCGCATATGCACATGAGACACAGAGAGAGAATAGAAGATGAGGTAGATGTGGATGTATAGAGGCAAAACAAGATGAGGCAGAGAGTGTGATGTATGGGGAGAGGAACACAATGGAGGGACAGGAAGGGAATGAGTCGGGGAGTGTAAGCAATCGTTAGAGCAGTAGAACTTTATAGATTCTTTTTATTTCCTTGTTGTGAAATTGAATCATCAACATAAACGTTAGTAGCACAAAGATAATACAACGATACTGGTTGAGCATGTGTGTGTGAAGCATGTAGGCGTGTGTGCAGATCTGTGTGTTAAGCATGTAGGCGTGTGTGCAGATGTGTGTTTCATTTCCTCACAGCTATTCTTTTGAATTATTTAGGATGCATTCTTTGTAATGCATACTTTTGGTAAATATATCATACCTAATGTCAACATTTTGTTTTATATTTTACAGTTATTGAATAAACATTCTGCAGGAATTTCATTGGACTTAAAGAACAATACTATGATGCGTTTGTGTGACTTGTGTGAATAACTGAGCTGTGAAATACCTGTGTCAGATTGGGAGGACAGCTTGAATACATTGACCCCTGTTCAATCTTCTCTAGACAATATATCTTACATAGACTGCACTACTCCACACCTAAGCTCCGAAGCATATTCCCTGACACCTCTATCATGTGTGACAAGTTTCAAGCCTCCTAGGGCACACTGCTTAACATCTTTGCCCTATTCGCTAACCTAAGCAGCTACTCTGATATGGGGGGGGGCGCTAAGTGTTTTGGTAAGAGGTGGATGTGGGGATTTTATTTTTGGTATTGTTTTCTGTACTGTAGATATAGAACTTCTTTAGTGTCTGTATTTACGTACTCTTTTTATTCTGCCTGTCCGTGGTCTAATGTGTAAAGACATGAAGCAGCCATTCTGTCTACAGCTGTAATTGTTTATTTGAATTTTTACTTCTAAAAAATCTAAACTCATATTTGATTCTGACTTTATAGAAATACGATCATCAGAATTGCCATCCCTATTCTAGTCAGTCATACAATAAGGACGGTACTGGTGGCCATTTTGAGTACACTCGTAAGCTTACCAGGGAAACTGCCACTGTTAGAGATGAATGCCAGTTCTTGTGAGTCTATGTGTGATTTCTCTGGGTGACACTGCCAAAGACGGACTGTCACTTTACATAACCACATCACACACCCACAAACATACATAAACCCATATTCATAGGGTTTATATACAAACACATAAATGTGATCTCACATAAGGTTTTAACGTTTGTACAAAGGGTAGATAAACTGATAGCGGTTGTTCGCATGGTTGAATTAAACGGATATGGAACATGCAGGCAACGCGTGCCTGTCGGTCATAATGACGTACAACCACCTTGACCACGGACAGATGATGCCAACCCCTCAGCTGAAATGAACTGCAACAAACAGACTGCTGACCTACAGTCTGAGAGGCTGGGAGAATGAGGCTGATGGAATGAGACTGAGAGGCTGAAGGAATGAGGCTGAGAGTCTGGGGGAATAAGGCTGAGGGAATGAGGCTGAAGGATTGAGGCTGAGAATCTGGGGGAATAAGGCTGAGGGAATGAGGCTGAGAGGCTGAAGGATTGAGGCTGAAGGATTGAGGCTGAAGGGCTGAGGGAATGAGACTGAGAAGCTGAAGCAATGAGGCTGAAGGAATGAGGCTGAGAGGCTAAGGGAATAAGTCTGAGAGGCTGAGGGAATGAGGCTGAGAGACTGAATGAATGAGGCTGAGGGAATGAGGCTGAGAGGCTGATGGAATGAAGCTGATGGAATGAAGCTGATGGAATGAAGCTGATGGAATGAGGCTGATGGAATGAGGCTGAGGGAATAAGGCTAAGGAAATGAGTGGGAGGCTGAGGGAATCAGGCTGAGGGAATCAGGCTGAGGGAATCAGGCTGAGGGAATCAGGCTGAGGGAATCAGGCTGAGGGAATCAGGCTGAGGGAATCAGGCTGAGGGGATGAGGCTGAGGGGATGAGGCTGAGAGGCTAAGGGAATGA
This sequence comes from Esox niger, assembly GCA_016801105.1. NCBI lineage: Eukaryota > Metazoa > Chordata > Actinopteri > Esociformes > Esocidae > Esox > Esox niger. Next base: position 51,649 of record JACXGJ010003072.1, read on the forward strand.
GGCCGAGAGGCTGAGTGAATGAGGCCGAAAGGCTGAGTGAATGAGGCCGAAAGGCTGAGTGAATGAGGCCGAAAGGCTGAGTGAATGAGGCCGAAAGGCTGAGTGAATGAGGCTGAGAGGCTGATGGAATGAGGCTGCTTCATCCATGGGTGAAGTGAATACTCTAAAATGTTAGGATTAGGTATTACGGTTAAGGGTTAAGCTTATGCGTTAAAGGTAAATGTTTCAGGTTATGGTAATGTATTTAGATAATAGTTAATGTTAGGTATTCATTCCAAGTGTTTTTCTTAAGGGTTTTGATCTGGGGAAGAAAGAAAAAATAGCACTTCTTTCTCTGGTGATAGGTTAACTCTTGCTGCCTTCAGTGGGAGATGTCAAACTCTTTCTTTAAAGTCAAAGGTCAAACAAGCTACCTTTAAGGTGAGATGACCATCATGCTACATTAAGAGTGAGAGTTGGCAGCTTGACCTAACATCCACAATTCCTTCCCCCTATACCCAAGCAAGTCACCAGTCGATATATTATTCTGCTAATCATTTCCAGGTATGGTATTCAAATAATTTCTATGCACAGGCGCAGTGGAGATATAGCTACGTTTTGACATACCTAGTGTACTAAGAGTATAGGCCAAGCTGATGCATAAAAAACAAACAGACCAATTAATGGACTAATTAATTTCCAAACAAACATGGAAATAATTTAGACAATTTTATTTGAGTAAATGTCAAAGTATTTCATTTTATTGTAGTTAGAAAAACAGTCCAAATAAATGTTTGTATACCTTACCATTAGCCTGTTCTATATGCAATAATGAACACATGCCCCACATTGTTTATGTAGCTTTATCCTCTTGTTCATTTAAAACTCTGCTGTGCTCAGTTGCATTACCGCACCTGTCATGGTCTTTGCACTGGACCCTGCAACAGCTGCCTCCATCCCTGTCCTCTGCCTCAAACTGCTTTCAGATGCATAACTATAAAGGACTGCATTTGACAGTGGGCTTTTTTTAAAATATATTTTTGCAAGAAATCAAGCTATGACTGTTTAGCTACAAACTTGGAGACAGAGTAGCATTTCTGAATTCTTAAATAAAATTGGCCAACAACTAGGCTTTTTTTCCAACTATGCTGGTTCTGATTATTTCTAAGTGATTAGAATATCAGGCAGTCTCACTCATGCAGTAAGAAGTGAGCTACTGTTTTAAATACTGGGAACATGATCTAAGCTTATTTAATTAATGCACATTATATTGAACATGAGGTATTTTGCCTCATCTAAATGCCTCTGCATCTGTTCAAATGACTAACACTACCCCAAAGGGAGTAAAAAAAAATCATGAAACCAATCTAACTGAAAATTCCCAGCTAATTTACACCCCAAAACACAATGGTCCATAGGTTATTATAAAAAACATGTTCTATTTGTCAATATACATAGACTAAACAAAAGCTTACTGTATATCAGAGCATACTCAATTAATTAACTGCTCAAATTGGCAGACAAGTATTTAATTACATTCCAGTTGAGTGACTTCTTTTTCAATAAACATGAAGATCTAAAGCTATATACCAAATTGAAATGTAATTTCCTCATCTGAAATGAGTTCAATAACATATTGGCCTGTATTATGAATAGGGGCGGGTTATCGAACTGTACGCCCTCTATGGCTCAATATGCACACGTGAACCGCAGAGGAAAGATATGCTAGTCATTTTCCTATAATATTCAAAGAATGCTTATTGCACTGTGGACTCCACGCATGTTGTAGATTCAGATTTACAGAACCAGATGCATAGCTTGTATACTGCTTGGGGTCCCAGGCCGTTAGGGGGCTGCTGAGGGCTGTCAAACTTTACTCCAAAGCAGTGTCTCAAAATGTCGCAATCGCAGTGATCACAACCTCCTCCCCCTTAAACAACTGATGGACGATTTGCAATTACTTCTAAGTAGGAAACATCCCTAAAGGTGCCCACAGTGTATCTGCAGGTTTCAGTTAAACTAAGTATTTTTTAATGCCACTACGAATTCAATTTAAGACTAATTTCACAACAGCACCACACACAATAAAACATTTCAATCCCACACATCCCACACGGAAAATAAATATACCGTATTTTTGCCATGCAAAATGCATGGAGAATGTATCATAAATATATGTTGAATGTTCAGGTATGAAAATTTATTTCACCTTTTATTTCCGAAATGTATTTAAATATGTATACAGTGGGGTATAAGGCTGAGGGAAGTGTGATACATGGCCCCATCCATCCTCCCCTCAATACGGTGCAGTCGTCCGGTCCCCTTTGCAGAAAAGCATCCCCGAAGAATGCTGTTTCTACCTCCGTTATTCACGGTTGGGATGGTGTTCTTGGGGTTGTACTCATCCTTCTTCTTCCTCCAAACACGGCTAGTGGAGTTTAGACAAAAAAGCTCTATTTTTGTCTCATCAGACCACATGACCTTCTCCCATTCCTCCTCTGGATCATCAAGATGGTCATTGGCAAACTTCAGACGGCCTGGACATGTGCTGCCTTGAGCAGGGGGACCTTGCATGCGCTGCAGGATTTTAATCCATGACGGCGTAGTGTGTTATTAATGGTTTTCTTTGAGACTGTGGTCCCAGCTCTCTTCAGGTCATTGACCAGGTCCTGCCGTGTAATTCTGGGCTGATCCCTCACCTTCCTCATGATCATTGATGCCCTACAAGGTGAGATCTTGCATGGAGCTCCAGACCGAGGGAGATTGACCATCTTCTTGAACTTCTTCCATTTTCTAATAATTGCACTAACAGTTGTTGCTTTCTCACCAAGCTGCTTGCCTATTGTCCTGTAGCCCATCCCAGTCTTGTGCAGGTCGACAATTTTATCCCTGATGTCCTTACATAGTTCTCTGGTCTTGGCCATTGTGGAGAGGTTGGAGTCTGTTTGATTGAATGTGTGGACAGGTGTCTTTCATACAGGTAACAAGTTCAAACAGTTGCAGTTAATACAAGTAATGAGTGGAGAACATGAGGGCTTCTTAAAGAAAAACTAACAGGTCAGTGAGAGACGGAATTCTTACTGGTTGATAGGTAATCAAATACTTATGTCATGCAATAAAATGCAAATTAATTATTTAAAAATCATTAGATTCCATCTCTCACAGTTGAAGTGTACCTATGGTAAAAATTACAGACCTCTACATGCTTTGTAAGTAGGAAAACCTGCAAAATCAGCAGTGTATCAAATACTTGTTCTCCCCATTGCACCTTTCAGGTATCAAAATGTATTTTGCCCTTGATTTCTGAAATGTTTGTCAAAATGTATAAATACATTTAGTCTTGCCAGAACCATGCATTTGGTAATATGTCATAATGTATTCAAAATGTATTAATTACATGTCCTTAAATACATGAATTGGCCATTTTCTGTTATTTTGAAATGTATCCCAAATATATTTAAAATAATATATTTAATATGCACTTATTTTCCATATGGAACTCACTGTTGTTAGAGCAGTAAGCCTACTGCTGACAATAACGTTATTGGCTGTACTTCGCCAATACACTGAGAAATGAGAGAAACGCCAGGCATTTGTTGGGGACATTGGTCAGTGTTTTTGTTGTTTTTGTGTTTCTCACGCTTGATATGGGATTCCACAGATATAATTCCCATAAATGTGCTGGGAACAAGGCAAAGGGGGTTTTCAGGAGAGTCGAGGATTCCTCCATCTCCGGAGACCAATCAACTGGAACCGAAACAGTCAACCCCTCTTGGTGCATCATTGAGTGGTTTTGGCAAAGTCAGAAAACTCAGGGATATAACAAACCTTTTAATTCCACAAATTCATAACAGAGCGTCATCTCAAAACAAAGACGGGAGTGGCAGGCTACAGAAATATAAAACAAAGACAAGCCACCTGAATTGGAGACATAGAGATCGGGAAAGGCAGAAAGTAATCAGACCAACAGTTTAATTCCATAGCAAAAATGCTAAGACTAGGAACAGTGGGGGTTAACAGGGTCCATACAGATATGTTGGAAAGCATGGCAGGTTAGGAGCTTGGAGCAGATAATGGCCGTTAATAGAAATCACTGCGTCTTTATCTACCTAAGGCCAAACACCCCAATTTGAAATGTTCATAGCAGCTCAAAGCCTTTGTTAGTACAGCCAATTATTTCTGGAGCTAAGCGAGGTTGATTTGACAGTTCAGATTACCCCTAACCCCATGTCTTCCTTTAGGGACACCTATTCGTCCAATGGCCAAGTTGTTGGCAGATGTGACAAGGGGAATTGGAGGGTGCCAGATCCATACTGTTTATCCTGAGTTAGGAAATCTGACCGGGAAGTTGTCCCAGGCAGAGTGTTCAACTGCATTGCACCCGGAGCGTGATAGACCCGGATGGGTCCTCAGGATGAGCTGAAGGCAACCCAGAGGCGATAGCCGAGCCACTGGTCCATGTCACCTGCGGGGAGAACTCCTCAACAGGCAATGAAGCATTTACAGGAACTACCAACTGACAGAGTGAGGGAGCAAGAGCATGTTGCCCATATGGGGTAGGGGCAATAAAGACCGGAGCATCACTGTAATCATGAACCTTGGAATATTTGTTCTCATTTAACATCACGTTCCTTTCCAGACTCTTGATATTATCCGGCTTAGACTTAATACTTAACTAAGTATTCAGGAATAACTACAGAACCATACAAAACAGAGATTTCGTTCCTCAAGCAATCTGTGGTTAAATTCATATTATCCATCATTGCATTCACGTCAGCACGTTTAGCATTTTTCTGCCCAATCGGTCCTTGAAATTCATTTGCCCATAGGTATGAGCCATATTTGCATTTCATTTCATCTGACTGAATTTCTTCAGTAAGCCATTTAGACTGCCGGGCCACACCCAAAACACTTTTGAACCCATTCAGTGCCTTTCTTTTTCTATACTTCTCAGATAAACCCGTTAGTACAATATGCGCTACTGTTTTACTACAGCCTTCATTAGTTGAAGCCTCCACACGACCTCATGGTTAAAGCGCACAGACACAAAAGAGTTAGAACACTGTGAATGCAATTGTGAATCTCTCATTCAGAAGAAAAATAAAATGTATACAGGGTCACTATTATGGGGTAGTGTCTGTCTCAGCAAAAACATATTTGGCTAAATGGAGTCAAAGCATGACATCCTCCAAGAAAGTTCCAGGCTATTAAACCTAATCAGAATAAACCATGAGGACTCCCAGAACAGCGTTCTGGGGTCTGCAGGCCCAACTGCAAAGGTACTACCCAGGGTAACATGGTTCCGGCACACCTGGGACACAGTACAGCTTCTGGGTACCTAAAAACCCCACTGCAATAAACGCATTGGAGATTTCCCATGGACCACAGTCCCGGCTAACACTCAGGACACAAAAGGCCTAACGTGTCCTGGGGTTCCCAGAAGAACTACTAGACTAATGAGACCAGACACCTACCTTTCAGATTCATCTGTTAACCATAAACATTCCAATGACAGCCTACTTAAATAGAAATGAACTACATAGGTGTATACATGTTTATAATAAATAATGAAGAATCATTGAATATGTAAAAAGACATAGAATTGACATGTTATGGTTCCTTCATATGCTACTCCCTGTGGTAGGCAACACTCTGTGGTAGGTTACTCCCTGTGGTTGGCAACACTCTGTGGTAGGTTACTCCCTGTGGTAGGCAACACTCTGTGGTAGGTTACTCCCTGTGGTAGGCAACACTCTGTGGTAGGTTACTCCCTGTGGTAGGCAACACTCTGTGGTAGGTTACTCCCTGTGGTAGGCAACACTCTGTGGTAGGTTACTCCCTGTGGTAGGCAACACTCTGTAGTAGGTTACTCCCTGTGGTAGGCAACACTCTGTGGTAGGTTACTCCCTGTGGTAGGCAACACTCTGTGGTAGGTTTCTCCCTGTGGTAGACTACTCTCTGTGGTAGACTACTCTCTGTGGTAGACTACTCTCTGTGGTAGACTACTCTCTGTGGTAGACTACTCTCTATGGTAGGTTACTCCCT